>JALDNG010000099.1:2585000-2857500 GCA_024349245.1 Neodontobutis hainanensis | reverse complement strand
ATCCAGTTTGGACAAGACAAGAGCCTGAACTAGGATTTGCGTAGAGTGCTCCGATAGGAAAGGTCTAATTTTCCTAATGTTGTAGAGGATGAATCTACAGGACCTGGTGGTGCTGGCAACATGACTTGTGAAGTTTAGTTGATCATCAATTACCACTCCCAGATTTCTGGCAGTGCTGGACGGTGTAATGGTTGATGAGCCTAGTTGAATGGAGAGGTTGTGGCGGGTCTTTGGGTTGGCAGGAATCACAAGCAGTTCTGTTTTTGCAAGGTTCAGCTGCAGGTGATGGTCCTTCATCCAAAGTGAGATGTCACTCAGGCACGCCGAGACACGAGCAGAGACCGTCGGATCGTCAGGTTGAAATCTAATGTATTGTCATTACAGGGTACACACCATTAAAACAGAAAACATTTAAAATGACTGACCTTATATATAGTCATGCATCATTTGTTTGTCAGTATGGAGCAGCAGAGCAGGCGTCCTCTGGGATAGATAAAGAAGCCAGTGTAAGGCCACATAAGACTCAGACTCACAATTAGAAGCTACCTATCTCGGCAAATTGAGTTTGCAAGGGCAAAGTCAAATCCAATGTTTTTTTTTATGGTTCCATAATACCTTCTGTTTAAAATGTTATCACTGTCTTGGGGACAGGTTTGAAATGTGGAATAACTGTGACTTGACATGACCCAGTTATAGATTCAAATCATACGTAAGACGTCAGACGGAGAAATGGGCAGAGAACAGTTGTTCGACAGGATTTCTATTTTCTCGTCTTGGCAGCTCAATAGGCATCAGGTGTTGCATCTGTCACTAAACAATCAAATAATTTTCCAAAGAATATCAATGTCTAAGGTTATTACTTGATTAAAAACTGAAAATATGACAGTCTCAGGTAAAAACAGACTCAAACTTAATGCTTAATTTTTTTCTTTTGTTTTTTTTACAAAGGCATTGCACTCACCATTTTCACAAAGAGGTGACATTTCATAAACATTCGTCCAGTTGTCCACTCATTGTTAATGCAAATGTAAGGGCACTGTATTTGATTATGGGGAATGTATCTAATACTTCTTGAGCACAGCAGTGATGTAGAAAGCTTTACAGACAGAGATAGGGGTAATCATTTTTTTCCGTGCCGAGTGTTAGGTAGAGATAATTGGATCACATCGGTAATTTTTATTGTTAAAGTATTTTGTGGTGACACAATGGGCCGGTTTTACTTTTTGAATCAAACAAAAGCAGATCATAAAATTGTTGAATTTAAAGGAAGTGGTTGGGAGCGTGATGGGAGTTATTATTTGGGTAATGCAGCTTTACCATGAGACTATAGTATGTTAGAAATGAAACTAATAATCTTTTTTGTTGGTGAGGTATAGGCTTAACAAAGATAGATAATGAACACTCTCCTCGACCAGAGACGTTTCTGTGCTCACAGATTGTCTTGCTTCTTGATCATCAGTCATCCTTTGTTGTTGTCTCGTTCCATCTGGACGCAGTATTTATGAGCGTGTTCTGTGTGGAGTTGCTAAATGGGAGCAGCTGACACCAAACACATGCTTTTGTGCAATCTGACTGCTGCAGCTGGCTTTAACACCTTTGAGTGTTTGACAGTTCAGTCTCGGGTCAGAAGCCTGTTTCTAACGGCTCTGTGATCTGTAAGAGCATGTGACACGAGGCCAATGCACCAACAGGCTTTCATTCTGAAGGCATTCAGCCAGTTAACACCAGCGATCAAAAACAAACAGGAATCAAAGGATCTGACTAAAACTAAATGGTTGTATTTTCAGAATGCCAGTTTGGTGGCTTTCTTTTTTATTATTATTATTAAGTTTATTTCAAACATTCAAAACAGTAAAATAGACATTTATATGAAATAATATAAATAATAATGTTCGAAATGGAGTGGGTTGATGTGTGAATTTATATATACAATTTAAAATCATTAACTCAAATATCTAACAAAAAACCTTCACCAATGTTTCTGCAGGAAAACAGCTCCTACTAATTCAAAGGAATATTCTTTTGTTAACGTGGCACTACCCCATTTTCTTTGTCAACATTCAACCACAACAGCAGCCGAGGAACCTTTTCTTTTCTTGCTTATATTATAAAATTTAACTAGACCATCTTTTTTTCTCTACAAAATACTAGAAAATTTCACCAAAGTGAAGTTTAGAGTTTACAGACTTTACTGTCAGAGCGGTAATCATCTCATTTCATGATTCAAATGCCAATATTTATGCTTGTTTCAAATAGTTTTGTTGTGTAAGAAGTGCTGAATATACACTTTCTTTATTTGATTTGAAGCGGTGCAGACCATGTGATTGGCCAAAGCTCCTGTTCAACACTGCTCTCAGAGAAGGAGGGGCCCTGTCACGGCTGTGGGGCCCCATGCAATCTGTGTAGTCTACGTATAGAAAGGACTAGCTCTGTTTGGATGTCACCAGATTATTTGTGTAAGGGGTGGTAAAGAAACCTGGTAAAGAACTAAAAAAAATGAAAATGAAGAATAAACCCAAAGTCTCACACCATGTCAGTCTTGGGCTTCAAACTCATCTGTCAGTATTTTCTTTGCACCATGGGACTCCCTTCAATCTAATATTCCTTTTACCCCCATTTAACCTTGGGCTGGCTCTTGAAAATGACCACTAATCATAAAACCACCAAGGTTTAAAGAGACATGCTTCACTCACTACACTACTACCACCATGACACTTGTATGCGTTTGTTTATCAAAAATATGACTTTTAAACTCTGAGGTTTTTTGGAGCTAACACTCCTAAATATTGCAATTTTCAGATATTTAATTATGCATAAATCTCAGTATAATAAATTAAAAGTAAATAAAAAGTAGCAGCAAATCTGAGGCAGGGCTTTTGACTGTGTAGTTCAGCCATTTGACCCCTGTTCCAAAATGTACTCAAGAGGAGTGGACCTGACTCTAGCCTTGGCTTAGGACCAGCCCTCCAAGATCATTGAGTAGTGGTGTGCGGATCAGTACTGAAATATCGACACATCTGATACCAGATATTCATGTTCTAGAATCAATTCTCATTTAAAAATATCAATATTTTATTAATTTGGAGTAAATATGTAGTTTATCATTAACAGGAACACAGTGGAAAGTAACTGTACTATTGGGATCTTATATAAATGATACCCAGCAGGTAGGAACTACTTCTTCTGCCTGTCATGGTCAAAATATGTCAGGTACTAATGTGTCAATAAAATACTATTAATATGAGTACTTGTATCTAAACAGCCACTGTGGGCTGATGTCTGAAGTGTTGTATTCATTATAAAGCTATAATCTCCAATACCTTTTATTTTCCAAAAACTTTTTTTTGTACAAAGTATTGGTATTGGATCGGTATCGCCAGCTCAATTTTACTTGGTTTCGGATCAAAAAGGAAATTAGTAATATCACACATCACTATCCTGGCGACCGGGAAACACCCAAAGTGCATGCATATCCGAGCAGTGAGCAGACAAAGTGCAATGGGAAAATTAACGAGAAAAAGATAATTGCGACATCTGCAACTAAAATTCTTTTTCAGGTATTTCTGTTTTTCCTTTTACAGCCTTTGATTGTATTCATTTTGTGAACTTTAATTTGTTTATACCATATGAGCCATGCCGGTGGAAAGTAATCTAACAAAAGATAATTTTCTTGACACAATAGTGCATTTCCTGTTTTTTAGTGTCCTGCTGTGAAGATAAGCCTGTGGCCTGTTTTGATGCAGAATATATAAATAAAAAGAAAAATATCTTCTTCCTTAGTGAAAATAAAAGACTGATCATTCTGAGCTTGGTGAAAGTTTTGTGGGGAAGCAAAAAGAAAAAAATTGACTTTGACATTGCATCTATCAAGTCCTCATATTTCTGCCTGTCACGTGGCAGACCGCGGATCAATTCCTCGGCGTGATAGTCTGAACTTAGGGAGTTCTTCAACAAGCCTCCAAAAAGGTCTTCTTTGACATTTTTTTTACAAAAGACTTTGAAGATCATAGAGCTACAATGCAATAAATCTGAAAATGGTTTCATAGCACTGAAGTATGCCAGTGGTCATTCCACTTAGTTTCTAACAACAGGAGTACAGGCCTTTTTGTGAATGATGTGAACAGAGCGTGGTTCGAATCCCTGATGCAATGGTCTGCTCTTGTACTACAACACACTCATTGGGAGTTCAACTACAAGTCTCCTGAAGGCTCTTTCACATGACTTTCAATCACTGAAGATCATACAGCGCAACACTTCCGTAAAAAGTAAACCCACGGCTTTGCACTGAGCGCAGAACCACGGGCAGCTCTTAGACAGGTAAAGGCACATGCAATAGAATAAAAAATTAGGTTTCTACAATCTCAGCAGCAAAAAATTATCTTATATTTAATAATTAAACAAAAACAAGCTAGCTATATACAGTCAAGCACGAAATTATTCATAACCCTAGCAAATTGTGAGTTAAAGTTACTTTTATTAAACCACTATCGTTGTGGAACGAGCGAATGGATGAAAGTGTGTGTGGAAGCCGTCGCACTGGCCGCGCTCAGAGACGGACGTGCTCCGTCACAGTGGACTTTTATGGACATCTGCTTGTGCCAACAACGACACTGCACTGGATGTGTGAAAGTGGCTTATGAAATACTTACTGGTCTTCTTTGTTGAGAGGGAAACACATCTTTGAGACGACGTTTCACAGCAGTGCCATTGTCAGAATCATTGTCTGCTATCTACTGTTGTTATTTAAGAAACAAGTTGAATGGACAAAAGCAGGCACTCGCTGTGTCTCAAATAGCATTCTTCTGTTGTTGCACTTGGCAGAACACTAGAAGCACTGCGTTCTAATGAGAAAAGTGAAACAACAACATACATTTGTAAGGCTTGTTGTGAAATAATGATTTAACAATTTTAATACTTTTCTTACTCTTTCTAAAGATCACCAACAGATACACAGTTTTATTACGTCTACTCCAGTTGTAATAGCAACTGAGGCAAATAATGCTTCACAAAGATAAGATGATAGAAAAGGAAACAGAGTTTTTAGTGCTTTGTGGTGATCTCAGGATATTCTGCCTTAATCTAGTGAACTGTTTTTTTCTAATTTTTACTTACTTACTTTGTAAACTCAGCTGGAGGGCACACCTTGTGTTAGAGAACATGGAGAACATGGAAGTACTGTGACCGCTCGGGCTAAAGCTGCATTTATGTGTTCTTATTTAATCACATTAAGCCTTTGTATGTACTGGTAAATGCTACTATTTTCTACTGATTAGGTCAATAATCATCGAGTCAAAAATAAATATCAATGATAACACACCAACTTTGCAAGTTAAAAAGACGGAAATACAACAAAGTAAGAACAATGCAATCATTATTCTGCAAGTGTGCTGTCCGAAAACACATTTTCTCAACTGTTCACGTGTTGCTCTGGCTCTGTCTGTATGCTATCAGCATGCAGCAGTGGTCCCACAATGAACCACATCATCCAGGTGTGTTACTCCAATTTAGAAAAATTCAGAGTAAGACGTTTACAGTTCAGCAATACTTTGATTCTTTTTTTTGCACTGCATGAAATATCAAAGTATTGCTGTAGAGAAAAGCAGAACCATTTTAGTGGAATACTAAAGGTGGAATATTAGTATATTGGGAAGGTGTTTTAAAAGAATAAAGAGAGTGTGAGAGAGAACACACAGCAGTTGCAGAAGCTCACACACTTACTGTCCTTCCTCTGTGAGCGTGATGTGGGCGGGCCTCTGAGGACAACAGGGCTTCGGCAAGGTGTTCCCCTTTTTTCTTTAAATGTGTGAATAAAAAACTAAAATAACTAGAATAACTTTGCACGAACAGAAGCCATTGCAGGTGGTTGCAGTTAACACAATTTTAAGAAGAAATTAAAAATTTGCAGCTGAAGTTTGTTGAAGAAAGCTGAAACTGAAATCATCATCATTTGGCTGAACAGCATGTCTTTTTCACCATCCGTAATCTCTTAAAGCAGAATTGTCCATTTAGCAGCGTTTTATTACAGTATTTTTGTTTTCTGTCGCTAGCTTGAGCCTGCTGCCTGCCACAGAAAAACGGAAATGAGGTGCAGCTGTGGAGAGGGTGTTGCCTCAAATTAACGATTGCATACATTTTTTTAATGCTCTAATTTTACCAGCCCTATTTTTTATAAAAGTTTTCTGTGTGAGGACTTTCTGGATATGATATCCAACACACTTACCACTGACTGCACGCCCAAAACTGTGTTAACATGTTTCTTTTGGTGACTTTTGCCTGCCTGGCAAATGAGGCGCTCAGCTCACCTTAAAATTGTATTAATGCCCCCCTTCACATCTCCCACACTTTTAAAAAGCTTATGGTTTATAATAAAGTGGGGGATGTTGTATTAATACATTGGACTTGAACTTGAATAGAAAACAGAAAACATGATGTCAGAGTACACTGTATGGTTTTGAACATGCTTAGTTTAATGCACACGTACATACAGGGAAGATATGGGGTGTATTTCAGGAAGCAGTTTGTGAATAACTCAACTTTCGGTTCAATAACGGAAGTAACTTTCAGGGAATGTAAGTAACCATAGCAACTTGCTTTCTGAACATGCTCCAGCGCAGATCATGTTCCAGGTTAGTTTGTTTTAGAGATGTTACTGAGCACGGCGTGACCTTTTGATGACGTGGAACAAGACTTTTTCAACCGTGAGAGGGTGATAAGGCCACGTATCAATGCGTTTTTTTAGCCGAACAAATATTTGAGAGAGCGTTACACTTCTTCAAAAGAATTATAAATTTATGTTGCAAACCTTTTGAAACCTCACTTATCAAATGTGACAAACTGCGGGTTAGCTCTTACAACGGAACAGACTCTTCATTTTTCTGCAACAGGGACTTTTCTGTACCGTGTGGGTGATTCAGAGCATGTGAGAAAAGCAACGGTGTGTAGAGCTGTTCATACAGTAGCCTATGCTTGGCACTAAAACGATTCCTACTCGTTTGTACAGTTCCCTGGCCAAAAACTTCTGTGTGTCATTAAAAAAAGAATTTCACAGTGTGGCAGATTTGTCCTTTCTGGAATAAATCTATCGAAGACATTTTTGTGTTTCTTACTGTACTAAAACCATATTTATTGTAAAATGACCACAGTTTTATTACAAGTACCAAAGTAAACATGGTTTTAATCATAGATTGTAAATAAACATGGATGTAATCCGCCCATTATCCACCTCCGCTTTTACTGCATAGTAAAACAATAGTTTTCTGATCATTAACGAACATACTAAACAAACCCCTTATATTTCCACTTTTGGAGCCTGCCCTCTGGTGGACGGAGGTATATCGCTGTATTTCACCACATGGCAGCACCCTTACTCGAGGACCGTTTAAGAGGTTCCATGAGAAAGGCTTCAGTCAATGAGACAGACTATGATAATAGGAAATCTGTTCATATTATAAATGTGCAGGTAAAAAACTGAATTTCCTGTCCCTAATCTTTCAGCGACAAACCTTCAAACTCTTTACTGCTTCCCACTAACTATAGCTAGAGCTAAAATGTGATGCAACCCACCTCATCACTAAAGTACGTGGTGGAGATAACCATCCTGAAGGCAAGGTTTCAGAGTCTGCTTGGCCTCAGGGTCAGACCTGAGAGAGCATGTGATATCACAGTGGCTTGTGTTGTCCTTCAAAACATTGGTACATTAAGAGGAGCGAGCCACCCCCATGTTCTGATGAAGATGGCCTAGAGCAGCGGTGCTCACACTTTTTCAGCATGTGAGCTACTTATAAAATGACCAAGTATAAAATGATACTCACTACAAAAATGAAAAACATATATTTATTTACAGATATATTGAGGATTTTTTATATGTACAATGTATGTTGATGTACCTTGTATGAGCCAATATTGCACAACACAACATAATTAACTATGAACATTTATTGTCATTACTTAAGTTTACTCTGAGGACTTGCACTGAACTGAAGCAGCCAGGGATGTATAGTCCGGACAGTAGCTGCTGACAGATGAGGCAAACGCACTTTGAAAACGTCATCATAAAAAAAAGTCCTCCTCTCCTTCTGTGTGAAAGCGATACGTTTTTGTCTTCTTACTTGATCCAGCTCTCCAACCCTTTCTTAAGTTTAAGGGGGAAAAAAAGGCCTGAAATAAAAGAGGCCTAAAAATTGGAGGCAACTCCCCAAAGCTTGTTAGGTTTGCTGCACTTGGCGCCTTTGTTTGTGCATGTGCAGTGACCTAAGCAACCTGCAATCTACCAGTACTACCTTTACGATCGACTGGTAGATTGAGATCGACGTATTGAGCACCCCTGTGCTAGAGGAACCTCCAATGAATGACCACTGAGACGGCAGAATGAGAGAGAGAGAGACGTGATTTGTAAAGTATTTACATAGAAGCATTGATCATTTCCTGAAATAAAAATAAAAATTGATTTTTATTTATTACTTTTTACAATATATTATTTAACAAATAAATCTTCACATGCAGTTCCCACTTTATTACCAGTAGTTCTATTTCAAGTTTGGCCTTTTGAATGGCTAGTTTTTTTATCTTCCTTTTTAAGCTTATTTGCCTTTGTAGATGGACCCTAAACAGCTCCTTTGCTGGCAACTGTGAAGGCAGAATAATAATAATAATAAAAAAAGGATTCTTCAGTGATACAATAACATATTTACATCCGTGAATCCTCAGGTATATTCTGTAAATAGACAATAATAATTTGTTACTCTTTTATGTTAAAGGGGCATCCATATAATGAATTATACCTTTGGGGATCTCCCAGCATTGTCAAATTCTGTCACAGCAGAAGTGGTCTCTTCATCTTCATCCTACAGTAGAAGTATGCATACTTGTTCTTGGATCTATGTTGTAAGAATGTAGACTCCATTTGCATTATACTTGTTGCCTTCTCATGAGTTTATGCTAAAAAGGTGTTTTGATGGCTGGAGTTTCAGAATCAGACATGACATTTTCTAGAACTGGAAAACAACAACGCTTAGCATTATCAGTTTTGAGACAAAAGTTTTCTGCAGGGATTCAATAGCCTGAGCAAGAGTTAATTCACAGCAACAAAATACATATTATTGTCCGAGACATTAAGTCCTTAAAAATGTTTTTTTGTGAATATGTTTTGTATTCATATGTATTTTTTCAACTGTCCTGGACACATTCTTGCACGTCATGTCCGTCCTGGGAGTGGATCCCTCCTTCTGTGGTTCTCCCTGAGGTTTCTCTTTTCTCCCGGCTGGGTTTTTTTTTTATAGTTTTTCCTCACCCTGATGGAGGGTCTAAGGACAGGGGATGTTGTCTAGTGCAGTCTGTTAAGCCCTTTGAGGCGGCTGTTGTTGTGATTTTAGGCTATAAAAAATAAATGTCTTGTCTTGTCCTTGTTTATTGATGTAAATGAATAAAAGGGGACCTAATATAGAACCCTGTGGTATCCCATTGTGGACAGGAATAATTTTAGAACACAGACCTTAAAATTTTATGCGTTCTATTACTTAGATAATTTGTGGAACAAGTGAGTGCATGTTCGAATACCTGAATAAAGATGTCTAAGTTTTAAAACATCATAGGTGACAGTTTCGACAGACTGATAAAAAGGTTTGCACAATATTGTTTCTTATCAAGTGCAAAAATAATATAATTTTTCAGCGACACTGTAGCTGTGATAGTACTGTCTTTTTCTGAAGCCCAGTTGATATTTTGACAGAATGACATTGGAGTGTAAAAACTCTTTTAATTGCTCACTTACAAGTGATTCAAGAATTCTGTATTGATATTTAATATTGCTGATTAAAAGCTGATTTTTGTTTTGTCTTAAAACTATCCTCTGGTGTTGGGAACTTTGATTTTCTGAATCTTGGTCAAGGGCAGCTGCAATAATGCACACATTCTGTATATCACCTCTGACTGGTGTATCTGCCTCCCATCAGGATGTAATCTTAGGGGCTGCAGTTGCCTGAAAGGACTTGACAAAAGGAGACTCAAATATTGTGTAATGTTCTGGATCTGAATGTGTGGCTGTTATGGGCCACCTGTGTTCAATGAGGCGACTGATCATATGTAAAGAACTGTTCCATCTAACGGAATGCTTGGGAGTACTCCTTTACTGAGTTTAGCTCACTTTTGTTATGCTTTACTAAGCTGCATGCTGTCCCCAGGGCTCTACTGGTTTGCCGTTCTTTAAATGCTTGATTGACAACGAGCTGCACCTGAGCGAAGCAACACTACGCTTTTGTTTTAGATTTCTCAAAGCAGCAACAACATTGGCTGCAATATCATGAACAACCACCAGAATCTTGGCAATGTCAAACTTCTCCAACACCTCTTCTATCCATGCAGCATTGTTTTCTGTATGTTGCTCATGAAGAGGCATTGTTGTTAAATTTATGGAAGTATCATTATTAAAATTACATGTGTCATCCAGATAGGCTTTAGTTGCTATACTGGTCCATGCATTGGTTGTGAGAAGGAGTCTGGTGTTTTTCAGTGATGTTTTCAGCCTCTGAAAGCTTTTAGAATAGTTATCCTTCATTAGTTTGTAAAGGGGGTGCATGTGGCAGAGTGGTCAGCGCTCCTGCCTCACAGCAAGAAGGTTGTGAGTTTACATTTACATTTTATCAGACATTTTTATCCAAAGCAACTTACAAATGTGGAAAACAATGGAAGCAATTTTAACAACACAAGGTAGCAAAATTCATAAGTGCACCAAAAACTAGTCAGTTAAAAAAAAGTATACAAAGCTAAGGATAGAATGTTTTTTTTCTTAAAGAAAAGAGATCAGAAGTAGAATTCAAGTATGCGATGTTTGTTTTTTTTTATGTGTAAAATGTAAATTTAGTTGTATTTATACACATTTAACCAAGGATTGTAAACCATTGTAAAAATGTAATTGAAATTTAACAAAACATTTTAAGGTTTGTTTCAGTCAGTTTTAAAACATCTACCGAGAAGTGCATGATGTGTGAACAGACAGTACATTCGTACTGCAAATGCGCTACAAACAGTGTTTACATTAGTAAATAACACAGGATAGAGAGTAATATAGCGTAAACTTACTTTACTGTTTTATCACTTAGCAAAGCGTTGGGGGTTTATTCTTCAAATGCTCGTGTATCGTAGACGTGCTGCAGTAATTTCCACACACAATGTACAAACTACAGTCTTTTTTGGCCTTTGTCTAAAATATTCCCACACCTTTAACTTTGCCCGTAGTTTTTTTTTTTTTTTAGGCTCAGTATCACGTGGACCGCGTGTGCAGGCACATACACAAGCTACACATCCTATCATTGCATCTTTAATAATCATACACTTTGAATCTGACATTTGATATGGTGAGACCAAGCAAAATCTAAAGAATTATGCAAAGCTAGGACACTTTGAAGTCTCTGGGCAGAGCAGATGATAAGTTCATGTCCTGTGCCAAGTAAACTGCACAGATTGTACAGCAACATTAGTGCCAGCAAATCCATAACCAGTGTCCCACAGGCTAAACACAATTGATAAAGAAGGCCCAAATGAGATGTAGCATGCCCCAGTGAAGAGTAGCAGGTTCCAGCAGGATGGCAATAGTCCCTATACCCCTCACTGTGCTCTGATGGATTCAGATATGGTGGCAGAGTGGTTAGCACTCATGCCTCACAGCAAGAAGGTCCTGGTCCTTCGATTACCATCCAGGCCTTTCTGTGTGGAGTTTGCATGTTCTCCCCGGGTCTGCGTAGGTTTCCTCTGGGTGTCCTTCAAAAAAAAAGTACATAGCTGAAGCCAAAAATAACTAGTGATGCATTGTTACAGCTGCAATTACAGGCATGAGGTTAAAAACACACTGCAGCTAATCCTCGGGTCTCTGTTTTATCCTTAGCAACAGGTAAAACCTAAGCACAGATGGAGCAGACCAAGGACCAAAGAGCACCTTACAACAAACGGGTTGTAGGTCCTCAACCTTTAAAGGTTTATACAGTATATCAGAAAAGCAAACTTTTCAAGAATGAAAGATAAACCAAAATCTATTAAAAACAATTATACACAGAGCGAACAGAGGACATGCTGCCATTAAAGTTGTTAATATGAGATTAAAGCAGGGAGATGCAGTTGAAGGCCTCAAACAAAGGGAGCTGAAACCTCACAGTTAATGCAAGAAGCGAGGCACAAACTGTCTGAAGAAGCTGAGCAACAAACATAAATATTCACTACACGCAGCAGGATCATGCATGTGGGGTTTTATTGGGTAAATTAATATTTACTCTAGTCCAGCTATGCAGTGGCTAACAGCTTTTCCTATTTGTCTGTTTTAGAATACGTTTCCTTTACTTTTGACTCTCGGTGTGACGCTAAAGTCCACATATGCCTTTATCAGGTTTATTTATACATGAACAGCTTCAGGTGTCGCCACACAAACAGCAGGGGAGCTTCTCTTCTGCCTCATCAAAGTAAACAGTGACTCAGAAGCTGGAGATGGAGATATGCAAACTTTAAATAACACTAACCCTTGAGCATTTGTGGTGCAATGAACTTTCTTGTGAGTTATATGCATAAGAACTTCTTTTGGAGTCTGGGTGTGAATGACTGAGACAAGCCAGTTGATTGTCTTTCATTTAAAATAATGTATAATGTATCAGCTTAAATGAAAAGAGAACAAAATAGAAACACAAACAAATGATATGCAGTTGGAAAGTATTTTTCAACTCAAAAGTAAATTAGCCTTATAAATCCCTTTGTTTTCAGTAGTTTTTGTTTATTCAATCAAGTGCATCAAAAGTTTCAAATTTGAAACAGGGAGAAAAACAAGATCCTACCAACCAGCGGCCTGCAGGTGTAGGGGAATAGGCAATGCCCAGCGTCAGAACACTCAAGTCCGTCCAGCCTCACAGAGCGAGTGCGCTGATCTCCAACAGCTTGTGCGCAGCAACCAGCGCCGTTTCTCTCAGACGCCAGGGGAAGCCGACTTCCTCAGTTTTTAGACCAAAGTTCTCATTGATATAAATTCTCAATAGAGTTTACAATACTTGTGTTATTTTCATTAATTTCATTATATAATTACTCTTATAGTAGTAGACAGCCATATACAATCTTTACTAGAGAATAATTTTATGAAGTTATCTATTGAACAGCAACTTAAAATAAAATCTGATGGTATGCCAAGATCCAAAGTTCAGCTGCGTTCAGAGAGGAAAAAGGGTTTTGGACATTTAATACTGAGAACTCTGCCCACATCAACGCCAGCGCTAAACTTCAGCGGCTGTTTAAGGATCAAAAGGTTTGTTCTTTTTTTTTCTTATGTTGGGACAGATATTTATCACCTTTTAGGACAATTCTTATATTAAATGACTGGACACTGGTCTAAATAGTAGCCTTCCTGAGCTTATTCTTGGCTTGCCGAGAGAACGTATTACTCTGGTGCTGGGGTTATGTCTCTTCCTCTGTTTGCCTTTTTTTTTGCAGCTCATTGTTTTCTTTGGTGCAATTTTTATGAGTTTGAGTTAGTTTGTTATGTTACCACAAGAGCAGATAGGCTTTTTACACAAAACTCCAGTATAATAGCTCGCTCATCTCGTTGCTCTTGTTGTTTGAGTCTGAAGCAGTAAAGTCTGAGGCTCTTCTCTGTGCTTAAGGATGTCGTCAAATGTACACTGTACTGAGAGATTAAATTAAAAGACAAAGTCAGGCTGTAAGCAAGTCTTTTCTGAGCCACATTTATTTATGGATCTGATTATTCATTAGCACTTAGGCTGCACAGGTAATCTATATCCAGTACAAAAGTATGCCATGTAGATCTTAAAGCATGACATTCTCTGTGTTGTGCTCTCTGTTCTTCTTCTTACAGTGACAAAAATCCAGGTCGGCTCCACGGCTGTTTGGGGAGCTGTGAGGGCAAACCAGTGATTTTCTGTTTGAATGTTTTCCAAATTCTGAGCACAATTCAACCAAAGCAGAATTTTGACAAACTGAAAACAATGCTTGGTCTTATATTTTGAGGTAACTCACTTTAAACCACTGAATCTCACTTTTGAGAAACCTGTTAACTTGTTTATGCTTCTTTCTGACAGCTAGCAGCAAATGTGTGAGGTCAGCTGAGCGTCACAGAGCAAAACAAACATGGCACAAGCAGTACTTACACTAACAAAGGTAACTTAGAACTGTGCTTTCAGAACTTCAGCCTGTTATTATGTTATTAATCTAGAGCTATTCCGTAAAACTAGGCCACTTTCAAGTTTACAGTAGACAGCAGCCTGCACCCTGAAAAGGTCAGAGCATGTGTATTTGGCAATTTTGTCTGTCTTTTGCTGGAAATGTGACACAAAGCCATGTCTGTATGTTGCTTTAACATTTAACAGTGACAGGTTCACCCAATAGGGATAGGATTTAAGTTTCTCTGAGTGCATGAAAACACCACATTGCAAATTTTATTATAACCAGAAAACCTTTTCCTTACATGAACTACACATTTTATGGGAGAAGCATCAGAAATCCTGCAACAAATAAGGATTCAGACAATAAAAGGTACAATCACATTAAGTTATTTTGATAAATGAGTTCACAGTTTATGGCTATATCAGCCAACACTTGACTAAATCTACCAAAGTGAATCAAACAGAATCAACTGCTGACTCGTGATTGGACTAGTGAAAAAGATTGGTATTTAGCTTCAATGATTTTAATGATGTTTGCGTCTGTGTTCTGTCTGTGTGCACTTATCCTTGAACCTGAATAGAGCTTAATATTAAATCATTTAAATACCATTAGTAGTTAGATTACTAACCTTAACAATGAACAGCACATTCTATTAATATACAATATATTAATCTAGGATAACGTAACAAAACTTCATGTTAGCTCTTGTCAAATAAAAATAAAAAACAGATAAAGCATTGGATTTGAATTATTAAATGTATTATATGTTAATGATTCATTCATTTTCTACCGCTTGGTCCCGTTAAGGGTCACGGGTGACTGGAGCCTATCCCAGCAGCTTTGGGCCTGAGGCGGGGTACACCCTGGACAGTGGCCTGTTAGTCGCAGGGCTATGTAAATGATTAAATGTTTAATTTTTTAAAAACTAGGATAAATAAAGGCTTAAGAAGCATTAAGAAGCAAAAGTTTTATTCTATTCTTGACATATGTATATGTTTTAATTAAAAGATAAACCCAGCCTCAGTGTTTTGGCAGTTTCCCTTTGTCCTGTTCTCTGGGGGAGGGCTTACTGTTGCAGATGTCAGGCCCACTGTTAGACATCCCAGTGACTGAACCTTCACTGTGCTCCATCTGTGCTCCTGGCCTGACCCATGGACCCACCTTGACCCCAGTTCCTTTCACTCATGGGCTAATGAAGAGATACATTGTTGTATTTAGGCCAATGGGGAGGCAATGACAGAAGCACAATGCCATTGCTGCAGCAGAAGTTCACTCCCTCAATGGAAAGGTGTGAGGGGTGATTGTCAAAATTCAGCAGGACTTTAGACTCTGGGGAGCTACGAGTGTGCAGCTGAAAGTGTTTTTAAATACACAACAAAGTCAGCCTCCTGTGTCCGTCCAGTGCGGTTGGATGTCCCTATACAGGAATTGCACACGTGGGAAGATAAACATTGGTGGTTTGGTATTCCCTACAAAAGCCATTGTGACCAGTGTACCCTGCTCAGCTAAAGTAAGAGCCCCTACCTGCTTCTCCCCATGTCTGGCCACAACCCTGTCGGGTGTCTGGGCTGTTTTAATGCCCTTCGCATCAGCGTTCCAAATGCTCTGAGGAGAAAACTTGAGCCTCTCAAGAACTTTGCTGAGATTGTCAAAGAATTTTTCTGCATTCACCCGGTTGAAGCTATATATGCAAACCTTGTAACCAGAAATGAACGTGTTAAAAATGTAAATACTATCCATTATATTATTTTTAGGCCTAATTATATCCTCTCCTTCCCTCTCTGTTCCCTGCCTTCATCCCTGATAATGTTAGAGGCTCTCTCCAAAGTATGGAGTGGGACACCTCTGCCCGTGACCTCTTTGGCACTCTGAGCATACTGAAAAGAAAAAGACAAATATGTATTTTTTTTTTAGATTATTAGAACATTTTTATTTCATTTATTTCTTTTAAACTAATCTAGACTTCACTGTATCCTCCTCTGCAAATAAACACACATTTACAGAATCGCATGGACACACACATAAACCTCCTGTCCCTGCTTTAACATGATGAACTGTATTATATTTAAGTAAAAACTAATGAACAGGTGTTAAAAAGACCGTAGTGTGGTCTGTTATTATATTGATGCATTGTACGGGGTGTCCCTTCCTGTCAGCGTGATAAAATCCCATGTGCCAGCTAAACGAGGTGACCTTATTACATGCTCACCATATTAGCTAAAAGTTAACATATCCCCCATTTAAACTATATAAGTTTAACAAAAACCAAGCTCAAGAAAATAAAATACTTTCATACCTGCAAAACATTTTTTCCAAAGAATCCTGTTTGCTTTTTCTCTGCAAGAGGGGGCCTCCAACTGAGCATGTGCTGTGTGAGTGTCATGACTAGCTGGTTTCTGAAAAATGTCATGTTGTAACTGTCCCTGGTCTCTCCTACATATGCCAGAGCAGTAGGGGGTTGGTTTTGTTTTTGCTACATCTGGTAGCTCCTCTCGTGTACAGACGTTGGTTGTGCATGCGTGTTGAGTCTATGAGGTCATGGTTTTCAGAAAGGACGCTAGCTTCAGTTTACATGAGAGCGGAAGGAGAACTACTGTAGAGGCCAATCCACAACAGAATCATTGTGGTTTTGGCAAAAGACATTGTCGTGTAAACTGCCTCTCAGGTACACGGGACACTTCCCCTCCTGATGGGTAAAAAAAGAAATATGATTTAATTGTAATTTAATTGTATGCTCATTGGTCAGAATGCAGTCTGATCCTGGAGAGGGAACAACAGACAGATCAAAAGTAAACAATCAATTTAAATTCATTTATTTTGTGACCTCTCCTGCTTTTCCTTCATTTTCTACCGCTTTGTCCCGTTGGGGGTCGCTGGAGCCTATCCCAGCAGCTAACATATAGAGACAAACATTGACAAACAACCATTCACTCTCACATTCATTCACTAGGGACACTTTAGAGTTGCCAATTAACCTGTACATGCATGTCTTTGGACGGTAGGAGGAAGCTGGAGAACCCAGGGAGGACATGCAGACTCCTCACAGAAAGACCGGAGTCGGCCAAGAATGTTTGAGTCTGCCGGGTTTTGAACTCACGACCTTCTTGCTGTGAGGCAGGAGTGCTAACCACTCTGCCACAGGTACCTCTCCTGCTTTTCTTTTATTAAAAAAGAACCCCACAAAATACAAATACATTACACTAACCATGTGGTGGACCAGGAAAGTTTGTAGATGAATGAACTAAAATGTACCAACTTTACGAAACCAATTTAAAACAAAACATATTTAACAGAACTGTGTGTTGTGTGATAATTAACTGGCAAACTAAATACAAACTAAACAAAACAAACCCGGGATAGTTGAATTTAGCTGTATTGTTGAAATGGTTGATTGAAACTTAACACATACATGAAATGAACAACTATATAAACTAAAGGTGAGTTATGGGACAAACCCACTTTGTCACAATCCATAAAACTGTTTAAACTTAGTTGTTAACTTTGCATGCTACATTGCACCCTAGATTCAGACACTAAATACCTCATCTGTTGAAACCACAGAACCAGTTGGTCACCGCTGGCTGGACACACTGATACAGCTGCAGGAAGTGCCCACTTCCTGTTTGTGGTGTGGCCAAAGGTTATGACTTTTAGGGACTTGACTTGGACTTGTGACCAAAAGACTGGCTCATAAAGCTTCTTTTTTTCACAAATGACCACTTTCACAATATATTGTTTGGGGTATGTTTAACCCAAGACTAAAACATTCAATGCTTACATAGTGTAGGCTGTTCTCTATGCATCAAGTATCAGAACTGTATTTTTCATTCCAGCGTTCAGGATTGTGATTGATTTCCAGCCCAAGTAAGAACGTCATCTGCACCTGTAAGGCTGGCGTCTGACATCAGTCTAGATTAGAAAATACATAAATTGTTCAGAAAAATACAGACATAAACATAAGTCACAAATCTTTCCCGACACAAGTCTCAGTTAAGTCTAAGTGTATTTGTTACAGAAAGACGTGAAATTGATGGAACACGGCAGTACGTCAGCGCTGTGGAGCTACGGGCCAGAGCTGCCATTTGTCAGAAGAATCTGTCTGTGATGGGTTTAGTCAGTCGATAAATTTCCTTCTGAACGCACAGGCCTCAAGCAAAAGCACAACTGGATGAAGCAACTTAGTTCTTGGACTGTTGCGTGAGGTAAGCGGAAATAGGAGTATGCTACAAATGTTAAAGAAAAACATGTATTGTCTCTGACAATGAAGATTAGAGCCCACAACATTAGCACATAAAAAATATCTGCAGCACTTATAACAACAACAGATTGCCCTAAATGCTGTACAACATCAAAATTCAATAGACATAATTACAAATAAATAAAAAAAACAAATTACCAGCATACAAACAGTGTCACAGAGCCTCTGAGTGCCAAAAGCCATTCTCAATAAGTAGGTCCTAAGTTTGGCTTACCAGCCTTTCTCAAAGCGCAGTGGTCCGCGAGGTTACATGGACCATAAAAACATCAGGTTTTGAAATTTTCTTAAAATGTCTGTAAGTGACATACGTGTGTTGTTTTCAATATAAATCAACAAGTGTCTATTTTGTGGTATTGTCAAACTCAAGCAGGGTCTGTGGACACCTTGGAATTGTCCTAGCTAGTGTCACATTTAATTATGGATCAGTGGTTAACTTAAAAGAAAAACTGATGAAACCTCTGACACATTTGGGAAAGTGTTACTAATCTGTTACTAATATAGTGGCAGACTGTAAGCCCTTTGTGGCAAAGTCACTCGTTTCAAACAACTTGTTTTTTGTTTGCATTTGTAGCAGTAGTGAGTCGGCCTCAAGTTTTGTCTTCCCTGAGCTTTCAGAAAACTCAGCAAGAGTCTCTAATATAGGACCCAAAAGTGTCAGCACTTTACTCACAGCAGTTGACCAGGAGCTCCATCCGACGTTACTTGACCACTCTAGCTCCAAATTCATTTTCCCTGGCCGTAGCTGTTGCTGGATTTCCATAAATCTAACCCGACATGAAACTATGCAAGTTGTTAATGACATCAAAAAATGTTGATATGCTAGGAGACACCTTTGATGCTGTGCACAGGACGAGGTTAAGGCGGTGGCAATCACAATGCACATATACTGCATGTGGAAATGTTCTATTTAAAATCACATGTACCCCACCTTTATTGCCAGGAATAACTGATGCCCATCAAACCCAAATCCAATGCACAAAGCTGGATCCAGCTGCAACTGCTCCAATACTTCCAGGATCTTTGCTGATACAGCACTTGCGTCTCTACAAACCCCACAGCTTTTTCCTTTATCAGGCCTTTATGTATGTATCGAATATATACTGCCATAAGTTCTTTTTTTGACAAGTCTTTACATTTGTCTGCCAAAATTGCATAGTATGTGTCAGTCTCGTCATCTGCCTTTATTTTGCTGATAATTAATGATGCTGCGATTTCCAGTATTTCATTTTGGATACCAGGGCTAGGGATTTTCTCGTTTCTATGCACTTCGTCCATTCGCCTTTTTATTTCTGGGTCATAGCTGGAGAGCATTTGCAATAATACTAAGAAGTTGCCTTTGTTCAGTGCTTCGTTTTAATTTTCAGGGAATGTCTTGTTTTGCACAGAATAAAAAAAGGTCTATTACAATTTTAATGTGTTCTCTATTCCTTTCCACAAACGAAGTGACAGCATCTTTGTGTAGCTAGTTAATTACATTTTCCCATCCTGGTTTATGGCTTTGTCTGTATCCTTCACACCTGCCAAGCGCTGGAGCATGTGCCCTGCTAGCTTCGTGTTTAACACAACCCTGGGAGAGATGCTTCCAGTCTCTAAAGCCAGCTTTTGTAAATCGGCTCTCAGTGGCCGCTTCAGGGAAATGGCGACACGGCTTACAAAACATAGCATCTCTCGAAGTACTGTACTCTAGCCATGGGAACTTTTCATGCACCGGACATTAAAACATCTTCCGTTGCCTGCTAGAGTGATGACTGGAAATGTACTGAGTTTGGGCTGGGTTGCAGAGTCATTAATGTTGGACAAGTCGGATGGATGTGTTAAGTCCTCCTCAGTGCTGGCCCTAGGCTTAGGTGAGTCTGAAACAATGAATGAATACTATAGTAAATTATGTTTTGTTTATTTATTATTGCACATTTACCCCTATTAATTAGCCTAATATATGGCTGTTTGTACCTGTACACTGGCGTGGAGGAGAAGTACACGTTTGATGGAGCGCTGCTGGTGATGGAAAAATAGCTGAATTAACGTTAACAGAGCTGAGCTCCTTACTTTAGTAAGTTGCTCTGTTTCATTTTAGTTTAACAGGCCTAGCTAGTGCTACAGTGTCCCAGCTGTGTATTGTGCTTGTGGTGAAGGGGGGGCCAGGGACTGTTCGCGATCTGACTCATCATTATGGCAAACAAAAATCAAGAAACAATACAATTTATTTTTATAGGTCAAGTATTGTGATAATTGCAACATAATTCACTCATTAGGCTATTTTCAGAAGCAGCTGACAGGGTGGGCCTGACTACGCGTCTGTTCTGCTTTAGTTACTGTATATCCTGCCATTGTTTGTTATTAAACTACATTTGTTACATTGTTTAACTCTACTTAACTGAACACTAAAGTACCTTTTGAATGTAGATCAAGACTATTTGTCTAGTAGTTAAACTTCTAACTGTAGTTCATAGGCACACAACCTTCCCACTGTGAGACAAATAAAGCTTTTCTTTCAGTCCACAAAGATTGAATCATCTCATGTGAGTGGGTTTCTTTTCTGTAAACAAAATGTCCAGTAGATGTCTCTAGCTATTCAATCAACATTAATTATTGTCAGGTACTGAATTTCTCAGAAGAGAACAGCTCCTGTGTATGTGTGGTGTGACTGTAGCTCACCTTGAGCAGATTGCCAGACGCTGCTCCGGATCAACTGGTTCTCTGAAGTTTGTGGTTTGTCTCGTCAGATGCGGTGCCACTGTCTGGAGGAGCTCCTCAAATTGTCCCACAGACATTCAAAAGTAAGTGCAGAACCGGCCATGATAAAGTTTTAGCTCCTTTACCAGATTAGCATACTCCCCTTCAGTTTTACTATTCTTTAAGACTGGGTGCACCTGGGTGTAAAACTTTTTTTTTGGTCTTCTAAAGAAAATGTATATAAGAGTTTGAAAATATGCAAACTGTGTCTTGTTTAATTTCCATCTCACAAAGGCTGACAAATTAGTTGTTTATGATACACTTCTGAAATAACAAGGTTTTTCTTTATTACAGAAAAATCTAGACTTACTCTTTGATTTTAAAGCTAACCAAATGATTAACTATCTGGTGATTTATGCACTTGTTTAAATAAGAATGTTAAAAAATATAAATGTGTAGAGGTTCAAACTGGTTATAATTCCTTTGATCAGCTCAATGGAATTATTGAGAGGAGCCAGCTGAGGTGGCCCGGGCAGCAAATGAACAAATGAATTTATATTGCTTTTCCAAGGGACTAAGTGCTCAGTGGTGGTAAGCTATATTTGTAGCCACAGCTGACCTGGGGCTGACTAAAAAAGACATTTAAGTGCGCCAATCACACAATCAATTGAAATAAGTCCTCTTCCCAAAGACAGGGAAGTCTGTTTGGAGGCTTTGGTCTGTTCTGGAAATTTAATTGGTGGCTTTAACTGGAAATAAAGACTGAAAAATAAAGTCAAATCCAAACTGCTTTCATTTACAGATGATGGAGACCACTGTGCCCACAGGAACCTTCAATGCTGCCGAAATGTGTCGGTACCCATCCACAGATCTGTGCCTCAATACAACCCTGTCTCAGAGGTCTACAGACAATTCCTTGGACTTCATGTCTTGGTTTGTGCTCTGACATTCACTGTTAACTGTGGGATCTTATATAAACAGGTCTGTGCCTTTCCAAATTATGTCCAAATCTCAAGGATAATCAGTGGAAAAAATGTACCAGAAAATTGTATGTAGTGAAAAAATTTACCTGAGCTCAGTTTTGAATGTTGTGTCAAAGGCATTAATTTATTTATTTATTTAACCTTTATTTAACCAGGATAGTTCCAATGAGATTACAAATCTCTTTTGCAGGGGAGTCCTGGCCCCATGTGTGTTTGGGGGGGACTGTTGTACATCAATTTTGAGGAAAATAATACGTTTAATCCATTTTGACACAAGGCTGTAACATTGTTATAAGAATTCTTATGTCCTTATATTTATCCAGAGAGACACATAGACAGAATTTAAAAAGCAATGGCCAGGTTTAATTCTTGCAAGAAGAAGCAAAGTACAAACATGTAGCAATGATACAGGATGAGGTTTGCTTGGGAAACAAAAGTAAACATTAGATTTTATATCACTGCATTGGAGACCGTAGGGGGCGTATCTCACAAACATATTCCCCAAGGCCTTATCTCCAGGTGCAGAAGTCCCGTGGCAAGCCATGTGTAGTCTCGTTCCAGAAGGACATTAATTTGACATGACCTGAAGAGAACTATAAGCACCCAGTAACTATAAACAATATAAACAATATAATAATAAAAATTATTTTAACAAACATAACAAAATGTGCTGTGAATGCTTTCTGGAACTACTGTATAGTGCCCAAAATGCCAACAGATATTCTCTCACAATCTGATAGATTTTGATTATAATTTATAACCTGCTTTGATTTTATTTTATGATGGGGTGTCAAACATGCAGCCTACAGGCTGAGACCAGCTTGCCAGAGGGACAGTCTGGACAATGGAATATAATGATATAATAATAATAATAATATATAATATAATATTAGCATCAAAGCCCTATTATGAAAGCGAGTTTGTTAAAGCAAACTGTTTCCAGATTCAGATTAGGCTCTATGTGGCCCCCCAACTAAAATAAGTTTGACACCGCTGTTTAAGGAGGTTTGGCGTTTATCCATAAAAGACAAACTCATATTCAGAGAGTTTATGTACCACACTGTCATAAAATCCATCCATCTTCTACTGTTTATCCGGGGCCGTGTCGCGGGGGCAGCAGTCTAAGCAGAGACGCCCAGACGTCCCACTCCCCAGACACTTCCTCCAGCTCTTCCGGGGGGATACCAAGGTGTTCCCAGGCCAGCCGAGAGACATAGTCCCTCCAGCGTGTCCTAGGTCTTCCCCGAGGTCTCCGCCCGGTGGGACATGCCCGGAACACCTCCCTAGGGAGGCGTCCAGGGGGCATCTGAAAAACAGATGCCTGAGCCACCTCAGCTGGCTCCTCCTGATTATTTCATTGAGCTGATTCAAAGGAATTATCAATCAATCAATCAATATTTATTTATATTTATAGCGCCTTCTAACAACCACAGACTGAACCAAGGTGCTTAACAATATTAAAAAAAAAAAAACACAAAAAAGACAAAAGTCACTAAGCACGGGTTGTATGACTAACTCTGAAACAGCAGTTACTAACAAACACTAGTTTGTTTTAATGTTTTATTTTTGCATCTGTTTTTTTCCTTGGGTAAGGATTATAAATCGTACAATCAGCACTCTGAAGTGTTTAGCTCCACTATTTGTAGCGCTAGCTTTCTGTGGAGGTTTGGTAATGGAAACCTAACTGTAGTGACACAATGCGCCTGTACTGCTTCAGTAGAAACAAGGCATAGAGTCTGTATTGTTTTTTCCTGTTATGGCTGCTTATATATCTTTGTAGATATAGTATCAGATGCATAAATAATTCCAAAATCTTTTCATCCTTAAGAAAGCCCCATACTGCCTTGCACTCAACACACTCTCGTCGCAACTCTCAATTCAATAAATCTCCCACTATGTTATTTTTAGGTCTGTGCACCTGAAAAGAAGATATTTTCAGGCGCCAACTACTCTCTTCAAGTGTATTTTGTGTTAAAATCAGTCATTTAGTCTCAGGGCATTTTATTTAGTGATTTTATAGTGTGCTTATATTTTGAAACTGTTCTCCACAGAACGGCTTTGCCACCGCAGAGTGGACTGTTGAGACATTTTTATTAAGAACACTTCTTTCCGGACCACCTTGTTTTTCTGCTCTTTGAGGGACTTACATTATTTCCATGCTCATTCTGTTTTCTGGTTTTTAGTATATCTCTGAATTTTTATTGGATCCATTTTATTGGATTTTTTTTTTTAGATTGTAATAAATTATTTTTAAACGTTACTGGTTTAACTTTTGATTTGATTTACACTGCTCCCCTGTGAACAAACCTTTGAGCCTTCTTTCTGCATTGTTACATTTTATTGGTACCCAGATTGAGTTCCTAGACTCACTAGTTTCAAAACTAGAAACCGCCACAATTTTAGTGGAAGGTTGTTTGATGACACCACTGGGTTTTGTAACAAAGATTGTGTCCATATCAAGAGGAGAGAGTGAGAGATGGTCATGAAGATTTTGGACAAAAACATCGGGCAAAACACAAAAGGTCAAGGAAAGACCAAGGAAAGATGATACATTTTATATAAATTATCACTATCACAGTGTGTTTGTGTTTTGGAAAGAATATTTAGTATTTAACTCTATTAAAATATAAAACTGATCATAAAAAGTTATTTTGTCTCTCGGGTAAGAAGCCATCATCTTTTGTGGCAGTGTGTAGTCAACAAATACAATCAGATAGTAACATTTTAGCTTTAGAGTCACTTTTATTGCATTAACAGCGTAAAAGAAATAATTGAAGTGATGAAGTGGGACATGTTTTCTTGAGGTTAAAAGTGAACTCCTTACTTGTGTTTGGCCAGGTTTTAGTGCTTCTGAGAATGAAAGAGAGTTGTGAATGGTTGGCACAGTCTTCTGACAAAAGACGAGAACATGACCCAGCAGTTCCTCACAAACACAAATAGTCTTCTCATCAAAGGGCACTTCTGACTCTCGTCTTTTTTGGGCGTCAACTGGTCTCCAAAAGCTGTTGGAAAAAACAAAGATAAATGTAAAAAGTGTTGTTCCTTGATATCGGACAAGCTCAGTGGTAGTTCTGGCTTTAGTTAAATGTATCTAAAAATGACAGAGTGTAGTTAATGTTATTCAGGGAAAGAAACCATGGCAGGACGTTAACTATGGTTACATGACAACGCAAACTGTAAGTGAGAAAAACAGTATTGTGAATTACTCGTTGCTGAGGATATACTTCTATTATATCCTTTCCTACAAGTTGTTCAGTCAGAGTGAAGTATCTGAAGCAGAGCATTGTAGCTCCTGAGCCCATCTAGTTGTCCCACCGGATGGCAATTTTACAAGTGCTGAAAACTCATGCCCACCCCAGCTCTCAGATTATCAAACATAAACAGTGTCTGCCAGTTCCAACAGAATTTTGTATATGTGGATTCATTTTGAAGTCTTTCTGATTTTAAAAATTGAAAATAAAAACTATTAATGGAAATCTAAATAGTGAGACTGTAAATTTGTATGTAAAAGTAGAACTGTTTGTTTGTGTAGCTCACCCTCAAAGCTGTCTTGTTGGGTCACAGGGAACTGCACATGTGGAATCACTCTAGGATTGATTATATTGCAGCACATCTTCTTGCTTTTCTTAAAATAACTTCTGATTCTTATGCCAAGACCAGTTGGTTTTGTCAACTGGTTTTGCAACACTGTCATTAGAGCCTTGTCAAATTTGCAGTCTCTTGAGTGCACTGCCTCCTGCATGGCTAGCACAGAACCATACTCGGAGAGGAGGTCCGTGATGGTTCCCTGGCAAATGTCTCTGTAACTTCGACCCATCACAAATGCATCAAAATGACTGGGTAGTTGCAGGTCATCTGGAAGCTCTATGATCATTTTGAATAAGAGGGTCTGTATCCTTTCACTATCTCTGATGCCTATGAGCATGAGGATCTCCCCAACCAGCAGAGTCAACAGGGACGTAGCAGTGACACTCGCCAACAACACTGACTCAGTTAGTTCTTGGCTTGGCTCTGACTCATCCACGACATTGTACATGTCGTCAGTTTCTTCAGAACTGTCTAAGGATTCAGTTTCACTGGCTTGCTCTCCATTCATCATGCTATGATCTCCTTCTCCTTCCCTTGATAATTGCACAAATTCAGGGCCATAAGAAATCTGTGATGAGGGCTGTGAAGGGCCATCGAAGTACCTTTGGTAAAATCCAGCCCAAAGCACACCCTGTTCCACACAACGTTCAACAATCTCCTCTGTCTTCAGGTAAAGACTGTGAGTTATGAGGCCAGGATCAATCAACTGTGCATTCCAAAAGGTGACTAAGTCACATATGGACTGTCCAGCCGGCACCAGTGGAACTTGATAGAAGCACCTTCCCATAACAACATCAAATATTCGCCATGTGAGCCTTCTTTTTAAGTTATTCAGGTCCTCCATCTCAGTCTGCTCTGCGCCCTGTTGGCTATAAGTCCATACTGCGTCCACTAGATCTTCAGCTGTGTTTTTAATGGCGATCACATCTTCAGGATCAAGATTACGACAAACACCTTGTTTTGCGCTGAGTTCTGCTGTGAAACCAAACGGCCACCTTTCTGAACGAGCCCCAATGTCATCACTTTCAGGAACAGTACCAGGTATAAACGAAGATCCGCAGAGATTCCCCTGAAGTTCAGCTATTTCCACTGTCAGAATTTGTGTGCTTGAGCTGACAATAACGTAGATATCTTTATGGCGACCAGAGACGCCAACACAGTCACGGTGCGGGATCTGTGAACTGTTCCGTAGGGTATTCACCATGCTAGTAATGTATCCAATCAGGAATGTCTTTAAATCCCTTTGTTTTAGTGCACAGAATAGAGGGTAGTCTTCATCAGCATTAGAATCCTGAATGAGTTCAGACGTGATGATAGCTGACACTTCCTGAACCATAACGCTGAGGTCCCTCGTTGACTTCACTCTGCCACTAACAAAGAACACTGGCAGTACAAACTCTCTGATCGGAGTCTCAGTGCACAGGGTTAGGACAGAGTTTACAGTCCTTGAAATGTGTTTGATGAGCAACTGGGTGAAAAGTCTAGACTCCCTGTTGGTCTCTGTGTTCAAAGACATGGCCAAGGCTTGTTGAATAGAATCCCCCAGGTAAGTGTGGATCCTGTCTTCTGTCAAAGCGAGGGAACTTGTTAAGACGGCGCCGTCCGCTTTCATATGTTTGTAGATCTGAGGTATCACAATGGTGAGGATGGATTCGGAGACAGTTTGGACGATATCCATGCAAATGTTGGCAAGGACAGCAAACGTTTCAGAGTCCACAATGTTATCTTGTAATTTTTCCCACTGCCTGTAACATAATATACAACACAATCAAACATTTATGTTATTGACAATATGTGTTAAATTGGAGAGATACAATAATCAGACTGGAGTAGGGCCAATAGAGACATGTTGTTATTAATATAGAGTTATTCCAAAGAGATGAAACTTCAAATGCACTGTTAAAAACATGCTTTTAGTTACTAAAAGACTCTTTAGTCAAGATATGCCTGCTGTAGAGTAGCCATCAAAAAAAAGTGTAAAATGTCAAGTAAAAATATTGATTTAAATAGTTCATTGTTTATAAGATTTAAGTAAAAAAAAACATAAATTCATTATGTGATTTAAATAACTTGCTAAATCTGAAAAAAGACAAATGAACTGAAGAAACTGAGGGAGTCCTCAGAATTGCGTAAAAACACCTGCTAATGTTGGAAAATTATTTAACTCGTGTTAAAATTTGGGACCTGACTTAACGTGCAAAATAGTTCTATTTAACTGATATTGCTAAGATATCTTAAACGTTTGCTTTCCTTTGCCATGTTGCTGATGCAAATAACAAAATGGAGTGTCTCACTCAAGTTTCTGAGCTGTTGTTTCAACTTTAGCAGGCATTCGTGTGCATTTTTTAACTCAGAAAAATGTTTTCCAAAGTTCCAGAGGAACGCATGAAAAGACTGGTTGGTGTGAAGGGCTATTCCATTATTCAGTTTAACAGGCTATAGCTCAAAACGAGGAAGCAACTAATGTAATAAATGGCACAGAGCCTTTTTCCGGTGTGAAAGACATAAACAAGGTGTTTGGCACTTACTCTTGTGATACTTGGAGTAAACTTCTGCAGATGGTGAACAGGAAGTCCTCTGGCTCACTGTTGGGCAGCTCAATACACAGGAAGTCACAACAACATTCTGGTGATTCATTGGCCAGGTTTACTGCCACGTCTGCGCACAAGAAATATATCATTTAAGGCTGCATCTGTGAAAGAGACGCAACATAGTATATTCATGTTGCATAGCTTCGAGGTTGATATTTTAAAATGACTACCTGCTCCTGAGCTTTTCTCCATGTCCGTATCCATCTAAAGCACGTGTATACATCGGCCCATAACCTATTAGCAATGGCCTCTTTCTGAAAAGGTCAGGGGAGGGCAAACTCTCCGATCAAAGATCAATGTGTAAGGACTGGAAGCAAAGAAAAGAGGAGGCAGCACATCAGACAAAAAGCAACCACGTAAAGCTCAAAGCCTACAATGGAATTTTGTCCGGTGTAAATATATGTTACTACATTTTTAAATGAGCCTACCTGGTTGCCCTGTCAATCAGCAGAAGTCGGCTGGCTCCAGTTCCTACAGAAATGTGTCTATTGATTTATTCAGATAATCATAAAAGGAGGGTGTCAGTGTTAGCCTCCTATACATTCTGGAATTATTTATACCTTCAAAAAATAACGGTTGAAATCTGATGGACTCACATACTGTATATTTACAGTTGTGCTCATAAGTTTACATACCCTGGCAGAATATGGGATTTCTTTGCCATTTTTCAGAGAATATGAAAAAACTTTACTTCCACTCATAGTTAGTGGTTGGGTTAAGCCAATAATTGTCAAACAATTCTGTTTACTCGTTTTAAATCATAATGGCAACAAAAAACTATCCAAATGACCCTGATCAAAAGTTTACACACCCCAGTTCATAATACTGTGCATTGTCACATTTATTTTGTGGTAGTTGATGGATGAGGCTCTACATTTTGTCAGATGGTAAAGCTGCAAAAAAAAGCCTCCAGTTCCTGTAAATTCTTGGGCTGTCTTGCATGAACTGCATGTTTGTGATCTCTCCGGAGTGGCTCAATGATATTGAGATCAGGAGACTGAGGCCAGTCCAGAACCTTCACTTTCTGCTGCTGTTGGCAATGACAGATCGACTTGGCCTTGTGCTTTGGATCATTGTCATGTTTGAACGTCCAAGTACGTTCCATGTGCATCTTGCTGATGAGAACAATTTTCCTCCAGTATTTTCTGATAACTTGCTGCATTCATCTTTTCCTGTGCCTTTGTATCTCACACATCCCCAAAACACCACTGATCCACCTCCATGTTTCACAGTAGGACTGGTGTTCATTTCATCATAGGCCTTGTTGACTCCTCTCCAAATGTAACGTTATCAGGCCAAAATCACCTAAACTTTTGATCAGTCTCATTTGAGTAGTTTCTGCTGTCATTATGATTTAATAAGAGTAAACACAATTGTTTGACAATCCAACCAATAACTATGAGTGAAAAAAAACTTTTTTTGTGTGTTATCAATCATATTTTCTGAAAAATCCCAAATTCTGTCGGGGTATGTAAACTTATGAGCACAATTGTATGTTGTAGGGTCTAGTTTAATTAAGCTACAGCAAAATTATAGTCATCTCTTCCCATCTGGTAACTGTCCCATCTGTCCTGGACACATTCCTGCACGGCCTGTCCGTCCTGGGAGTGGATCCCTCCTTCTGTGGGTCTCCCTGAGGTTTCTCTTTTTTCCCGGCTGGGTTTTTTTGGAGTTTTTCCTCACCCTGATGGAGGGTCTAAGGACAGGGGATGTTGTCTAGTGCAGTCTGTTAAGCCCTTTGAGGCGGCTGTTGTTGTGATATTGGGCTATACAAAAATAAATGTCTTGTCTTGTCTTGTAACTCACTGATATATTAACTTAGAGTGATATAAAAAGAACAGCTGTGGAATATGCCAGTTATGTCACTTATTGGTCACATGATTCATGGCCCTTTTCTAATACTCACTTTACGCCCCAAGCACTACCTTGAAGTGTGCGTTTATTCAAAGTTCGAGAAGTGCACAAGGGTCCTCAGTCGTTAAATTACTACCTACTGACCACCTAACTATTGTTGTTTTTTTGGGGTTTTGTTCATTTCATTTCTGAGTTGTTATTTTACTTTTGTTAGGGCGCAAAGAAGAGCAGACAAAAAAAGAGGAGCAGCACTTTTGTAGAAAGTCAATAAACTAAAAAAAAGAAGAAGAAGAAGAAGGGTCGTTAAATTAAAGAATAGGGACAATCCTGTATCTGTCACTCTTCTCTTCTCTGTAACTTTTACTAATATCAGAACAAAGCCAAAAAAGTGAAAGAACAATTTCATCTTTTGTAGCAATGTTTGCTTAACTGTGACAATGTCCATTTATACACTGTTGTTACCTGGGTAACAGGTTTATTCATTCTGACTGTTTTACAGTTTTAGTTTTAAATATGTTTTTCCATTTTTTAAGTGTGTAAGTGCAGGTATTTGGATGCATGTCGCTGTTTCAGAATGAGGAAGTTGTTTTGTCATGCAGTTTCATTTTAGAAAGAAAGAATATTAATGTTGCTTTTCACAGACAGCAACACATTCCCACTCACATGTTTGGTGAAGTTCAAAAAAATGTAACGTTTACTTTTACACAGTTCCCAGATTCACTAAGAGCTCCAACAGCACGTGCAAAATTGTAGGAGCAGTTTTATTTTTATTTTAATGAACCCTATGTTTGTGCTGTGTTAAGTGGAATCTTCTATAAGAAAATAAAAGTATGACATGCTTTTGAGAACGTTCATCATTTATAAGGAGTACAATTCCATCTTCATTGGAAAACTCAAATTGAAACATAGTGCCCAAAATACAATACAAGTAAATATATTGGAGGGCCATATTGATTGCAAAGGGCCCCAGGCCTTGAGTTTGACATGTGTGGAGTAGAGATGAATATACTATAGATGAATGACTTCAAACCCTGCATTATGCATGAGCTTCAGGAGAGCGCAGCTCATGAACAGAATGACAGATGTGTTTACAGCACTGTCTTGCCACTATTCACGTGGTTCTTTGTCTCATATTTTTACCTGAGATGCGTCTGGCCCCATATGTTTCTGTCGCTGGTGAAGATGGAACGGCAGGAGTGAAAATTGGAGGGAAATGAACCGGAGACACTGAAATGTGGTGAGCAACACATAACTAGAGCCACAATACTTTTGTGAAAACAGTCAGTTAAGAAGACCTCAAAGCATCCAGAGTCCACCCTGACCTTGATTCAAAATAAAACTATGGACCATTGAACCACTGATTCGGAAGATGCCATTGGATGAGGGCATAAGGCATTCTTGCTCTGAACTGTCTCAGACTCATCCTGGACTACGTCAAGACAAACCAATGCCTCATGCAGCTCAACAACACCTGCTGAAAGAATAGAAAAAACACTGGTCATTTGTTTCATTTTCAGTTGGATTTGAATTCTACATTTTTCCATAAGCATCATTGTGTTACTGCTTCCCCCTCTCTGTACATTTAGGGTCTTTATGAGACAGTATGAGCAGTGGTCCTTTTAAACATTGATACTTCATCAGACGAGCAAGAGTAGGACAGACATTTGCACACGTTCGCACATATTCGCACACGTTTGCACATATTCGCACACGTTTATCCACTTTCGCACACGTTTGCACATATTCGCACACGTTTATCCACTTTCGCACACGTTTGCACATATTCGCACACGTTTATCCACTTTCGCACACGTTCGCACATATTCACACACGTTGCACATAATAACACACATTTGCAGACATTTACACATATTTGCCCATGTTCCCCACATTCACAACAATTCCTATACATTCAATCACACATTCACACACACACACTATACACAGACACACACACTAAACACACACATAATACACTACAAACAGACACACACACACACATTCACATACATTCACCTACAATCCTACACATTTACTTACATTCAACAGCACTCACACACATTAGTTTTTGCCCGTTGCTTGAACACTATAGATCCATGCTTTGACTAAAGTAACACAACTTGAAGCTTTTGTTACCATAGCTCAAACACATGTACCCATACCTCAAACACATATACCCATAGCTCAAACACATGTACCCATACCTCAAACACATGTACCCATACCTTAAACACGTGAGCCCATACCTCAAACACATGTACCCATACCTTAAACACATGTACCCATAGCTCAAACACATGTACCCATACCTCAAACACATGTACCCATACCTTAAACACGTGAGCCCATACCTCAAACACATGTACCCATAGCTCAAACACATGTACCCGTAGCTCAAACACATGTACCCATAGCTCAAACACATGTACCCATAGCTTAAACACATGTACCCATAGCTCAAACACATGTACCCATACCCAAACACATGAGCCCATACCTCAAACACATGTACCCATACCTTAAACACATGTACCCATACCTTAAACACATGTACCCATACCTTAAACACATGTTCCTATACCTTAAACACATGTACCCATACCTCAAACACATGAGCCCATACCTCAAACACATGTACCCATACCTTAAACACATGTACCCATACCTCAAACACATGTACCCATACCTCAAACACATGTACCCATACCTCAAACACATGTACCCATACCTCAAACACATGTACCCAAAACCTTAAACACATGTACCCATACCTCAAACACATGTACCCATACCTTAAACACATGTTCCTATACCTTAAACACATGTACCCATACCTTAAACACATGTACCCATACCTCAAACACATGTACACATACCTCAAACACATGAGCCCATACCTCAAACACATGAGCCCATACCTCAAACACATGTACCCATAGCTCAAACACATGTTCCCAAAACTCAAACACATGTACCCATACCTTAAACACATGAGCCCATACCTCAAACACATGTACCCATACCTTAAACACATGAGCCCATACCTCAAACACATGTACCCATAGCTCAAACACATGTTCCCATACCTTAAACACATGTACCCATAGCTCAAACACATGTACCCGTACCTTAAACAAAAGCGCTGCTTTGCACTCTAGTTGCAAATCTGCAACACACTTAAATCTTTATGCAACACACTTGGTTCTGCCTACTAGACTCTATTTCATACATAAGACACTTTGTTCAAAAAGGAAATCTCAGGCTGCCATTTGGAAAACGCATGTATCCAAAATACAAAACACATCGGGTAATTGCAACCACTCAAAAACACACCTTAAGACACTTACTTGCAAAACTGAACACCAATCAGCCAGCTACAAAAAGCCCTCAGTTTAGCCATTTCTGGAACTTTGCAAGCATGAATGGAGGGAGAGGAAGAGGAAAAGGAGGAGGAGGACAAGGTCAAGGTCGAAGAGGCCATGCACAGACCCATATTTCTGATGATAAAAGAACAACTTTGGTGGACCATGTCATCAACCATGGCCTGACTATGAGGGAAGCGGTGCAGAGAGTCCACCCACATCTAAACCGCTTCACTGTGGCATCTGTAAAAAGAACATTCTGACTAGAAACTAGACCTTCCACTCTACTCAGATAGTATTTACAGCACTGCACTACAGTATATCACATTACCACATCACGTGTACAGAGTATTGCAGGGTGCTAATGCTCCTTTTGCAGCAAAAGTAGTTTTTGTGAAACATTCCATGATTACTTATATTGAGATGTTTTAGTCCAGTAGATGATACAGTCTATACAGTAAAGTCCTGAAAGAAAAAGAAGCAAACCGATGACAATTTGTGGTTGTATTTCTCTAGAAGGACCTGTTCACACAACAGCAGGGACTTGCCATTGAGAACCTACTGAGGGCAGACCACAACAGACGGTGGGATCCATGACCCACAAAAGCACAACTGCCATGATTTTGAAGTGTTTTACTATTCTTTTTTTTTTGCTTTATTTGAATTCATGTTATTGCAATGTTCAGTGCTGCAATGTACAATATTGAGTAGGCCTATTTGCTGTTTTGGTTGTTTGAAAATGTGCCTCCCGAAAATATGCTTTCTGAATAAACAGTGAAAATCAAAGACTGCAGTGTTTTATATAAAGTAAACCAGTGTCTTCCCTTATCTGAAAGTATATGCATATTTACATTTACATTTATTCATTTAGCAGACGCTTTTATCCAAAGCGACTTACATTGTTCTACAGTAATTACCAGTGTTACAGCCACTGGAGGCAAGGTGTGTTAAGTGTCTTGCCCAAGGACACAACGACAGTATGAACTGTGGGGAGAGTGGGAATCGAACCACCTACCTTTCGGTTGAAAGACGACTGCTCTACCCATGAGCTACTGCCGCCCCAGTGCTACCCCAGCATATGATCCAAATGTGACATTTTGTCATCAGAGTTACATTTTGACAAAGGAATGTTAGGTTTTGATAGCAGAGTTTAGGTTTTGATAGCAGAGTTTAGGTTTTGATAGCAGAGTTTAGGTTTTGATAGCAGAGTTTAGGTTTTGATAGCAGAGTTTAGGTTTTGATAGCAGAGTTTAGGTTTTGATAGCAGAGTTTAGGTTTTGATAGCAGAGTTTAGGTTTTCATAGCAGAGTTTAGGTTTTGATAGCAGAGTTTAGGTTTTGATAGCAGAGTTTAGGTTTTGATAGCAGAGTTTAGGTTTTGATAGCAGAGTTTAGGTTTTGATAGCAGAGTTTAGGTTTTGATAGCAGAGTTTAGGTTTTCATAGCAGAGTTTAGGTTTTGATAGCAGAGTTTAGGTTTTGATAGCAGAGTTTAGGTTTTCATAGCAGAGTTTAGGTTTTGATAGCAGAGTTTAGGTTTTGATAGAAGAGTTTAGGTTTTGATAGCAGAGTTTAGGTTTTCATAGCAGAGTTTAGGTTTTGATAGCAGAGTTTAGGTTTTGATAGCAGAGTTTAGGTTTTGATAGCAGAGTTTAGGTTTTGATAGCAGAGTTTAGGTTTTGATAGCAGAGTTTAGGTTTTGATAGCAGAGTTTAGGTTTTGATAGCAGAGTTTAGGTTTTGATAGTAGAGTTTCAATTTGACACAGATGTGAGTGGTATTTTTCCCAGTGTTGTGTCTTGTTTACTTGTGTGTAGAGTTTTGGCACCATGAGCGAAGTTTTGCAAAATGTGTTCAAGCAACGGGCAAAAACTGTAATTTTCCTGGTTTAAACTCATGACCTGAAACACAATCTGGACCTCAGTTTAAACTTTGGATACGGTCCTGATTAGAAGTAATTTAATATAATCACATCAGAGGTGTGGGGGATTCACACATAGTTCTGCTTAGGGCAGCCAGATATCCTGCAGCGGCCCTGCTGGAGAGTGAAAATATTCTGTGGTGTAGCAGACAGAAAAAATCAGTTGCTGCGAAGGTTATTACAATATACAATTATGTGGCTTTGTTATAGTTTTTATTAAACAAAATTTTTGTTGCTGTGAATTTTGTATTTTTATTTATCAAATTCAGTTTTGTGCACAAGCATAGACGGCCAAATGTTGATATAATAATGGAATAAAATCCTCATATTAACATTGTAATTATTTTATTTTATTTGTTTTTATTAAGTTTCACAAACAAACCCAGCAGCTGACCAAGTGAGTGAATCTGTCAGGAACTCCCGGGCCACTTTTTCTCCCCAGTCCGCCCCTGTATAGTGATAACACAACAGTGCTGTCAGGAAATTATAGAAATCCTTGATAGTTCTGTGCAGCCTCATGGCTTTGTTTGGCAGTTTTGAAATACTGTTTGTTTGTAGCGCAAATTCACCCATGACACAAGTATCTGTAGGCTTTGGGCTGGAAATATTTACTGTGGACGTCCTGTTAGAACAACAGGCTGTACGCTGTGGGTGGACCTCTACAGCCCTGTCATATCCTCGGTATGCTAGAGTGTGCCGGTGCCTCTTGTGCCTTAGTGCACGTCTGAGACGGGGTCAGCTACAGCCTACGAGGCCTGTTAAAACTGAAACCCACATTAAAAGGTCTCTGCTACAAAAAGGATCACGTTGAGGAGCTGAAACGGCGCAAAAAAACACAGTAAATGCTTGTAAAATATAAACTCATACTTACCAGACCAAGTATAAGGCCAGACTATCAGTAAAATCAGTAGCAGCTCTGGCCTATGTGGTGCCCTAGGCAAGATTTTGTGTGGCGCCCCTTGGATTTTGACAAATATCTCTCATGCTATTTTTGTTTTGAAAACAGTAAGAAAAATAATAAAAATGATAAATACAGAGACCAAAGACATGTTTTTACCCAGGAAACCTGCGCACAGGTCCAACACTTTACCATTTGAGCTAAAGAGGCCACATGTAGTGGACCTACAATATCAACAGAGGAGAGGGATAATTCAGTTTCCTCTGTTCATATTATGATTTATTTGTGATGTTGCCTTCAAAGCTCTACCTAAATTTAACAAACTAGGTATTGGGTTAGGCTTCTATATGTGTTTCATTTAAATGAATAAAACTCTACAGTGGTAATACATTAGCAGCTCATTATCAAAGCTCACCTGATATAGATCATATTAATAATAATGAGTAAAGGTGCTTGTCTGGATCTCCATGGTAGCGCTCAGAGGGAGGAGTTTGAGAAACTCCGATAAACTATGGATACATGAATTTGTGTTGCTGTTAACAACCAGCTGCTTTCTGAACATATATTATTTACTCTATATAATAACATAATATATTATCTACCTTCATTTTATTTTACTCTGTTCTGTGTTACTTTACCCGACTCGTGCATTAGCAGCTCTGTGTGCTCTGTCTGTGAACGCACAACTACTCAGCATGTATCTGTGAGCAGCTCCCTGCTGCTGTCGCATTGAGCCCCTGAGCATTTCATGGATTAAATTGAAGGTGACATTCGCCTATTCCCATATTGCCTAATGGGCGAGCTGACTGTGTGTGAAATAAATACTTAAAACATTCACTAAACTAACCCCCAACAGTTAACTTTATTCATTCATTCGTGGCTTTTCTTTGTGAGGACCACCAGACCCTCCAGATATAAATTCCAACATACTTGCATCTGACTGCATGCCCAAAACTTTTGGTGAATTTTGCCTGCTTGGCAAATGAGGTGCTCATTTCACTTAAAATTGTATCAGTGCCCCCCTCACATCCCCCACACTTTTGAAAAGGTTGCAAGGCCTCTGATAAACTACCCTAAAAACTTTGAACTTATAGTATGCAAACACTATTGCCATCTAGGGGCCAGGTTGCTTATTGACTTGAACGTATTCAGGGTGTGTGCCCCAGACAAGCATTACCCACATTTATCAGTTCTTTGTCATGCAACTGTAGCATGGATCAACTGGTCACCATTAGCAGGAGGACAAAGGCACGGGAAGCAGGAACAGTTTTTTGCAGTTGTAATGCCCTTTAAAACAACACAGATGCAGGGGGCGAAATTAGTGTGCACTGGATCTCCTACAAAGGCAAAATAAAATAAGTATTCTTAATATTTTTAGAGGCTAACACTAATAAAGTCTTAACTTTGCCAACACATTTTCAACCTGAAATTCATCTTTTTGACATTAGTTGAGAACTAAGTGGACTATAACAAGTGCACAACTTACCAGCATGCAGGCTGCTCTGTTCTGTGAGAGACAGAGGCAGCCGCCAGTGTTGCCAACTATTTTCAAAGGAAAGTAGCTAAAGCCTAGCCAGTCCTGCTGCGCGAGGACTGGGCCGCCTGTGACAAGACAAGACATTTATTTTTGTATAGCCCAATATCACAACAACAGCCGCCTCAAAGGGCTTAACAGACTGCACTAGACAACATCCCCTGTCCTTAGACCCTCCATCAGGGTGAGGAAAAACTCCAAATAAAACCCAGCCGGGAAAAAAGAGAGACCTCAGGGAGAACCACAGAAGGAGGGATCCACTCCCAGGACGGACAGGCCGTGCAAGAATGTGTCCAGGACAGTTGAAAAATACATGTAAATACAAAAACATATTCACAAAAAATATTTATGTTGACAGCGTCCAGTGTCCACTCTGTGTGTGTGGGTAAGGTGGATGGGACCTCAGCCAACATCAAGGTAGATGAAAGATGAGCTGTGGGTCCTCACACTGGAGCAGAGTCGGGGGGGGGGCAGTACACATCACCCAGCAGATCAGAGGTTTGCGTCCACCCTAGGAGGAGGTAGAAAGGAGAAAAACAAAAGTGCTAAATACTACTGAAAATAGGCAGATGTAATAATAATATCAGCGCACTTCCACCGGGAGCCCACAAAAATGGGGCTCTATAAGAAAAGGCTCTGTAGCCAGCAGACTTCTTCTTTATTCGAGGAAGTTGAAGGAGGCCAGCGTCCTGAGAGCGAAGAGTACGAGCTGGAGTATACCTGGTGATGAGGTCAGATACGTCAGAGGGCGCGCATTCACAAAGGATTTTATAGGTTAACAAGAGAACTTTGAAATCAGCTTTAACATGAATAGAAAGCCAGTGTAATGAAGCCAGGACCGGAGGAATGTGATCAAACTTCCTGGTCTTTGTTAAAAGTCTGGTGGCTGTATTTTGGACCATTTGTAGTCTGTGAGTACTTTTCTTCGGCAGTCCAGAGAATAACGCATTGCAGTAGTCCAGCCTGGATGTGACAAAAGCATGAATGAGAATTTCAGCATCAGCTAAAGAGAGGCAGGAGTGAATTTGTGAGATATTCCTCAAGTGAAAAAAAGCCAAGTTTAGTGACCTCACTGATGTGCTGCTGCAGAGATAGTGTGGAGTCAAAATGACACCGATGTTCCTCACAGTGTTGCCGTGCTCCAACACACAGTTGTTGATTGAGACAGTAAGATTGTTGAACTTGTGCCGATGACTGGCAGGACCAATTAACAAGAGCTCTGTTTTATCCGCGTTCAAATGGAGGAAGTTTTGAGACATCCATGTTTTAATTGAAACGAGGCAGGCCTCTAGACGCATGATGTCAGTAGTATTATTTGCTTTTATTGGTAGATACAGCTGTGTATCATCGGCATAACAGTGGAAGTTCACTCCATAACTTCTGATGATTTGTCCCAATGGTGTAACATATAGTGAAAAAAGTATGGGACCGAGCACAAACCCTTGTGGCACACCGAACTTCACTGGTGCCGTGGAGGAGAAGGATTTATTAAAAGAGACAAAATGAGACCTATCACACAGATAGGATTCTAACCAAGAAAGAGCAAAGCCAGAGATGCCAAAAAAATCTTTAAGTCTGTTGATTAGCACTGCATGATCAATCGTATCAAATGCAGCACATGTGAGTGCTTTGGGATGGGGGCGGGGCCCGTGGCAGCACCATTGATTGTTTTTATAGTGGATATAATCCGCCCATTGGTCCCCTATTTACTGATATTGTCGTTACGATAGATCCGAGCTTTTACTCCATAGGTAAACAATAGTTTTTAGATAGCATAAACGGACGTAATAATCAAAAATTCACCCCCTACCCCCAGAGTTGTCACGAAGTAAAAACTTAGCTCTAGAGACCGGAGCCATCTTTTGTACCAGGCTTTAAACATGATTTTTACACTTGTAAAGTTGCTATTGGGTTTCTCCTTATATTTCCGCTTTTGGAGCCTGCCCTCTGGTGGACGGTGGTATATCACCGTATTTTGGTGTATGGTGGCGCCCTTATGTGAGGACCATTTAGGAGGTTCCCTACAAACTAAAAACTACAACTACTAAACCCAAATATGTGATTTTATGTGCCATTGCTTTGGCTGGGTGTTCCGTAGTGGCTCAGTGGTAGAGGGGTTGTCCTATAACCATTGATACTGAAGCCACTCCCTCTTATACCAGCTTTGATCTGTGAAAACTCACCTAAAAAAACATTATTAGATTGAAATAACTATAAACTGCATGTGGCTCATCTTGACCCGTGTGCTCTAATGTTCCCTTCAGACTACGTAGAAGCACCAAACTAGAGCTCTTAATTAGACCACACCCTCTGATTGTGACTATATCAGTTATGTGACACTTTATTTAGTGACCACATACACGTTATCAATGTCTCTCAAAAAACAGAGTGTGTTGATGAAGTCAGTCCAGACTCCAGTGAGTCCTGTCTGTGTCGCTACACTGCAGTTCAGAGGCGGCTTTAAGGCCTCTTCACACCGGGACAAATTTTGCGCGCGATATTCGCCGACGTTTAACGCCTCGTGACTAAATAAAGGGTGCCAATGTGAGTGTGCACACCGACGCAAAAAACGCCACGCTTAAAAGCATTTTTTTTTTTTGTTTTTTTTTGGTTTGACGCGCTGCGTCAAAAACTATACGACCAATGAGATTAGCGCTTTTGCTCACGTGTCTGGAGCTTCTGAAGTTACAGTAAAACACAACTTGCGCTCAAACACAAAACGGTCTTGCCGAGCACACATACTTAACGGCGAAGAAGATATACGCCAAGTAGCGTCTACACTGCCGGGAAGAGATAAGACGAAGAAGATGCAAGGCAAGATGAATGAAGAGCTGCTGGTCTCGTTGGTGTCGGAACACAAAGAACTTATGACAAACGCGACATCGATTACAAAAATTACTTGCTCTCTTCTTCTGAGTGAAAAGTGAGTGTCAGAAGCGTAAAGTTGCACAGCGCCACCTTGTGTACCGGGGTATTTCTGTTTTACATTAAGCGCCATCTAATGTCAGGGAATGAATTTGCATGTTCACTCGGCTCATCGTCAGCGAAAATTGCTTGGGTGTGAACACAAAAAATGCGTTAAAAAATGCTGGCGAATAACGCGCGCCGAAATTCGTCCCGGTGTGTACGGGCCTGTAGTGTCTCTCGTACCAGGAGGAACCAACACCTCTCAGAGGACCACAGAATTTACAACTCCGAACTTTTAAAGACTCTTCCTTTTTGTTTATCCAGGCCAAGGACAGATGAGGAGATTCAATTCACGTCTTCTTGCTAATCCTCTCCAGATGTTCGTATGTTGTGTTAAAGAGTTCACGCAAGAGTGAAATTATATTTACAGCTTTATTTTTCAGTACTTCAAAGGACGATGTAGGTACCACCTCTTGATAAACCAGACTTTGTGGTGCCTCTCTTGACACGGTAATCTCGGGTGATATATACCGCTGCGATAAGACTTTCAACTCAAAGAGTTACAGGACTCTTTGTCTCAAAGACAAAGAGTCCTGTAACTCTTTGTTACAGGACTCTATAAGTGATTGAACATTGCCCTCCTTTGGTTGGACAGAGTAATGACTCTGCTTCGAAACTAAGACAATTCTTCGTTCTGTTCCATTTCTGTGTATTAAAGGATTGTTCGTAACTATGCAAACCTCACCATTTTTCCTTTTCAGGATCCAGAGTGATGGCTATATAAAAGAATACTTTCTGCTTCATCCTTACAGCTGGCTGTGTAATAAAATGAATTGTTCTGTTTTCAGGTCAAGCAACGAATAATGTAATATGTGTTTAGTCTTTAAAGATTGGTAACGATATTCCCCATACAGATATGATACAATGCAGAAGCAATACGTTCTTAAAATGTGTTTAAGTTGTTTATTTGATGGGACAGAGAAAGTTTATTAAAAACTCCAAAACTTTCAGTAAACGCCCCTCTTTCCCCAAACCGTGTGAAACACGCCTCTTTTCGGCCTGTAGAAAAGATGGTGCGCGCCGGAAATTCTAGTTTAGCTTTGCTTCTTCTTCATGTTAAACTCGTTTCTGTACTCTTCTCTTTTCGCAACGCTTTGCACACTCTTGTTCGCGTAATCTTGTCTACTTTTCTACTAAGTTTTTGTATTTATCGCTTCGTAACTTTTAAGCTTGAAACCACGTAACACAGTCCTGTGTTAAGTGACTTTATTTTTGACGACTCAACGCATTTGATATTTTGTTTTGAAAACTTTTACGGAACTACGTAACCACGCGACGGAAGTGGAAATTTTGTAGTCTTTGTTCTGGAACGAGATCGCTAACAAACAGCCCTCGTTAATCAAGTAAAGACTAGTTTTAAGCCTCTTCAACGAACACTTTTGTTAAAGACTTTAGTCTCGACTGCGGTAAAGTCCACTTTACCCTCGAGGACAATCACAGGACGCCGCTTTGTTGCTAAGGCGCCGCCTTACCAGCTCAACCCGTGCACCGGTGACGCCTCTATACGGCCGGAAGCCAGCCGCGACCCGGGAATTTCAAGCATCCTTTGGACTTTTCGAACCGCACCGCTGGTACCTTTCCACCACATCAGAGTGAGTGAACACTGGGCACAAGCTTGGCGTTATAAAAACCTGTGTGATTAAGTCCAACCGCACATCTTTTCCCTTTTTACGATCTCCAAACAGCCGTCAATAGTCCCTTTTAGCTAAGCCATTTAACTTTCTTCTCTCTCCGTAAGAACTCCGAGTAATTAATAAAATTCAAAGGAATTAAACTTTCTGTTCCATCAAAGCCATCATAATGTTATAACCTTAACCTGTTAACTGTTAATTTTATGTTCATTCATCATTTATTTTCATCATTCTCATCCTTTGTCAATAATCTTGTTTTATTTTATGTTGTTCATATTTAATCTTACATAATTTTTAATAAAACCCATAAAGACATCCTTGTTTCATGTTTACGTAGATTTGGTCTGAAAACGAGTTAGAATTCATTCCTTCAGTATTGAGACTTATCAAACATAATCAGTTTCCTTAGAACTGCTAAAACTAAGGTGGTGCCCCGAAAGAAATTAATATTTTCATAAACAAAATATTAATTATTAATTTTCATAATTCATATTCATATGAATTATTCATCAACGAGACCATATTCACTACAGTATTATTTTTGGAGCCCCGGCGTGAGGCTCGGAAAGACCCAGTCTTGTAAACACTGAAATAAGTTAACATCCTTAAAGCCTTTTACATAAATCTCTGTCCGCTGAAGAGCTAAGTCTTATCCAAAACTAATCAATGTGTTTGAGCAAAATGTGTGTTGTGTTGCTGTTTGATATTAAGCGCTTGTGAAATTGTGTGTCCGGGATTTGAGAATACCAGCTGGCCTGATATTTCATAATTCTGAGATATGTTTTGAAACTTGTACGTACATTTCTGCTGAGCAATCCAAGCAGAAATTATTAATGTATGCGAATTTGCCAGCTTGCTAAGTATTCAGTGGAAGATTGAATCTTAGTGAAGTTTGTGAACAAAGGCCAGAGGTCCGGATTGATTAAATGCATTTGTGACACGTAAGGACGTGTAATTTTTATAAGGCCTAACAACAGCTAATTCTAAGATGTTCTAGAATTTTAGCATAAGTTGTCTAATAACACGTTCTGCAAGTTAATAAATAATCTGCGATGCTCCAGTTATTTAGATAAACTTGTAAACCAAGTAATTTCTCTGTTCATATTGTGTCAGACGAATTAAAAACTTGGTTGGGAGAACTCTGAACGGATTAGCTACCCGCGTCAGAACTCCTTGTTAATACACAGCCAACGGACAAAGTCTTGGCCCACGTGGCCCGTGTAGTGCTTTGTGAAACGTTGTTTTATCCACAGCACTGCTGTGTTGGAAATTGCGCTTTTTAGAGCGCTGCTGTGTTATAAAAGTGGCTGTGTGGAGAAGTCTTGACTCCCTCAAAGTTTCAGCACACTGAAGCTAACCAGCCATTTCCACTCCGCGTCTAGCAAGGGGCGTGACTCTGACGTCACCCGGAAACTAAACTCATTGTAGTTCCAACGGCCCCCTAGCGGAAAGAAGTGGTAAAAACAGACTTAAGAGAGTCTACTGCCCCCTAGCGGAAAGAAGTGGTAAAAACAGACTTAAGAGAGTCTACTGCCCCCTAGCGGAAAGAAGTGGTAAACCACGGACTCCAGAAAGTCTGCTACCCCCTAGTGGAAGAGAAGTGCGAAACTTCTAAAAATCTCTGAGAGGAGCTCTACGTCTCTCTCTGGGGGTCACTCAACGGAATTACACTTTTTCCTTAAAATAGTGACTAATTCAAGTTTAAGAACTTAACTGAATAATTTAAGCTTTCATTGACACTGAAAAGCCTGATTAACTTAACATAAAAAGTGAATTACTATGCTTTATTAATGAATACTAAACTGCTGTCAAGCTGTTTTGCTTCTGTTAATACATGTGTTTTTCTTGTAATATACAAGTTTGCAAATGCCATATTGCTTTTGAGAATAACTGCCTGTGTTTAACAACTTTGAATGCACAATAGGAGTTAACTAACAATTGTGACATTTTTAATTAACATTGCATCTGCTTTTGGAAATCTTTGATGCTAACCTTGCATATAAATTGATTGATTAATTTGGCTTGATTAACAATTTAAGACTTGTTTTGTGACTTTCCTATCTACACAGGATTTGTCAAATTGGAATGCTAACGCTAACAGCTTACTAGCACTACGACACCTCTGCTGTTACTTCTGAATAGACTTAACTCTGCACGAATTTTGTCATAGCTGTGATTTAAAAGCTGATTACCTGCATGAATTGTTAGATTAAACCCACTGATTCTGCACTGTTAATTTTACAAATTAGCACAGCAGCATCCCAGCACTGTCAACCCTCATTAACATTCATACCACTAGGCTATTGCTAAATAGTCACTGTTAATACTCACGTAAGGTCACTTCAATCACAAGTAGACTTTATACTAACTTCCACTTCAACAATTCCTTCTTTTATTACCTTTAATCTGACTTATTTGACTTAATACCCCTTTTATTTTAGTTTAATTGGAATTTTATTTTATTTTAAATAAAATAAAATTTTAATTTTAATTTTATTCCTTCATTAATTTTTATTTACACTTTTACTCAGATTTGAAAAATTCTTTTACAGTCTGCTTGAGTTTTACGCTCCTTCTTCGTAACACTCTACAAGTAGTAACCCTCTCCTTGCAGTTAAACTTAATCTAACAATAACTCACCTTCTCAGAGAAAGCCCAATTCTCAACATGTCTAATCCACAGTCCACCGGCTCGGATAGTCCCATCAAGCTTCTGGATCACTTAGACTCAGCTCTAAATGATCTAACAGAACAGGTGCTACCCCAATATGTGGATGAGATTCAGACCACACCTCCCAACGAGCTAGATTCAGTTCTTAGCTCCTTGATTAGCATTGCGCTAACCTCTAAGCCAAAAGACAAAGACCTAACCAAGCTGCTAGGTCAAATGGCTATTGTTATGCGCGCGCAACAGAAACAAGCCGAGGATCTCCTGGCACGCAGCCACGAGAAAATCCAGGTCCAGAAACAGGACCTCGCCCGCTTCCAACGCGAGAACAAGGCGTTGAATCAGGAACTCCAGCTGACCAAAGGAGTCCTGGAGAATTCTGAAAAACAAAACCAAGAGTTACAAACTCTTGCCCAAACACTCCAAAAGGCAGACCCTGACTTTAAGGAGTTACACACCAAACTCCAGATAACTGAGGGGACCCTCAGTGACCTAAAGAACGAGCTGAGCGAAACAAGGTCTGCTCGTGACATAGCAGAGCTGCAGCTCAATGACCAACGTGATGAGTACGACGCTATGCGAGAGGAGCTCATTAAAGCAGGCAAAAGTGCACAGCTGTCCGCGAATATGCTGGCACAGGAAGCTCGGCGGAGAGAGTCCCTGAGTGCACGGGTAGAGGCCCTCACTCAACAAGGTGACTTAGACCGCCAGCTTATTGAACAACTTCAGGCGCGCCTGACAGAGGACGCCCAAACACGACCTAATAAGAAACTGGAATTCAAAGGTACTCCAGACCTAGAACCAGTTACTCCATTATACCAACCCAGTAGGTTTGGGGACTCCCAGAAGGGAGCCACTTCACTAACTAATCCAATTTTGCGACCACTACCGCGCCTGGACGCAACGGAAAGAGGACCAACCGGGCCGAGCCCAGCCGTCTTTCCGCGAGCTTCCACAGGTAGGCATTCGGATTACTTCGCACTACCAACAGGTAGGCAATCGGACTTTGTCCAACAACCAGCTCCGACACGGAGACATCTGGACTACGGTCCCACTGACAGAGACTTTGACAAAATCGCGCGTCATATCACTCGCTTCGAGCCCCATCAAGGATCGGCTCATGACACTAGCGCGTACCTTAGAGACATTGAGTTCTACCTCCAGAGAATACCCAATGCTACCGTTGAGGACAAAATCTTTTTGATAAAACTAACATCAAGCAGAGATGTTAGTAGCTTCATCGAACGTCAACCCCCTGAGGTCCAAGCTGACTTCGATCTCCTTAGTCAGTCCCTCATGGAGGAATTCTCAGACGTTACAACGACTGTGGGACTGACAGCCGCCCTAACAATCAAACAGGCACGGCAGGAGTCACCACAGATATATTATCATCGGCTACGCAAAGCCTACTTTGGTCCACTCAACGAACCAAACATGGAGGAGGATAAAAACTTCAAAACACTCTTTGTGCAAAACCTCCATCCAACTACCAACCATCATCTTGGCGTCGCTGCCTGCCCGCTGACTCAAACCAGCCGCCAACTTCGCGAACTGGCAACAAGGGCATTTACTAAACAGAAGCTGACTCAGACTAAACCGCAAGAGTCAGCCGCTCTGTATACTGTTGATCAGAGTCTAGCGCTCAAAGGAGCACCTACCTCCAAGCCAAGCGGCCCAGGAGCCTCCCGCTTTCCAGACAAGAAAGAGGGACCTCGGCCACACAAAGGAGAGCCGGGTCCACACCCGACCTGGCCTGAACGTAAGTTCAAAGACCAGGGCCCTCACTGGAGACCTCGGTTCGAAAATAAATTTCGAACCAATCCAAACCGTAACCAAGGGGGGTCCTATCAAAACCGCGACGACAGGAGAAACCATTATCGTCGGTCCCAAGACCAACGATCATCAGGTAGCCCACCTGTCGAACGACGAAATCATGCGAGGGACCGAGCCCCTGAAACGCAGACTAATCGCGTGGGAAACCCCACGAGCGACAGTAATCTGACTACAGAGGAGGCTCGGGCCATAGAACGCATACTCAAACGAATGCGCGAAAAGTCCAAGGACAAGGCTGATCTGTATACGGTGGAGGCCTCTAAGGCCCCGATTCAGAAACAGTCACAACCGATCCAAATCGACTTAACACGCAACGAAAATACAGAGTCTACTGAAGGGAATGAACATCTCCCAGACCTGTACTTAGGCTCTGACGATCCAGAGCCACTCAATGACATTGTCCAGGACCCTAACACGGACAACACGGAGAGAAGTGACACAGATCACAAAGACACCACTCCGTCTAGCGCCGTCCTAGTGGTCCAAGCAAATCAAATGTCGGGCTGTGCCATGACCACGCCACGACTATTGAATGTGAAACACCCTTTCACCAATTTCTAGGTCACCTAACAGAAAAGGGAGTAGCTCAAAGCTTTATCTCTCTGTCTTGTTAGAAGACCACTTGACGCCTGAAGCACTTCTCGACACAGCCGCTGACATCAGCCTAATTTCAGGCAACCTGTTCAGATCACTCCAGGCTATAGCGAGAAGATCCCACAGGGACTTGAAGTCCCACCCGTGCTCTCTAGAAATAAGGCCTTACTCTGATGATCGGACGATCATCAACAAGGTAGCCTTAGTCCAACTGACCATCGGACCCATGACACTGATACACCCAGTGTACGTGTCCCACCTTGACAATGTCCCACTCCTGATTGGAAAAGACGTCCTCAATCGCTTTGAACCACTGATCGACTTCAAGCAGCTGAAGATTTGGGCCCAAGTGCGAGAACCACTTCCAATCTTACTGAATGAATCTCAGTGCTATGCGATTGACAGGGAATCACCAATCGACAGGGTAGCCACCGACACCGCTGGTACAACGACCATGCAACCTCGGTGCGAACCAAACCCCTTTACATTGCGTGACAACTTCCTATGCACGCTGAAGGACCCATTAGCGATGACACCCCAGATCGTCAATGGCATCTCACTGGAAGCAACTCCAGTCGACAATGTCGTGATGGCCTTATGGGCTGACAAATCTGCCATCAGCCAGGAGCTGTTTATCACTCTCGCGCATAAAAACCCAAGTCTGACCTTCGTAAAGAAGCACACTCGGTTCCCTGCTAACCCCACACCGACTCACGCGTTAACCGCCATCGGTCTATGCTCTGCCATCGTACGATGGAACAAAAGAGAACTGACCCACACTTTTGCGGTCATCCCCAATCTGCCACATTCAGTGTACATTGGGGCTGACACGCTAGTCAGACTCGACGTACAAGTCGACACCATTAACAACGTTCTCTGGTCACTGACTGGAGTACGTAAGGAATCACCTTCATTGACCGAAGGAAACTTGAAATCGGGTCAAACCATTCCCGATGTGTGTCAGGTAAGTAACAACTGCCATCTCACAATACCGCCGCGTACCATCATGGACATACGTCTGAACGCATCTACAGGACAACAAGTTAATTCTCCACAAGCGTTCTTCCAACCATCGCCTCTGTTCTTTGAGTTAGTCTTGTCTGTTCAGGCAACACCCCTGGTCGAGCTCGACTCTCGATCAACACACGTGCTAGTGCAGAATCCTACTGCCGATAGCATTCTCGTCCTGAAGGCCACACCTTTGGGTTGGCTAATCGACACAAGATTCCATGACTTCGAACTCAGAGTTCCAGTCATAGGACGCATGCCACCCTCACTCGTGACTGAACAACAGGAGACCGGAGTCGTCTACACGAAGCCTTCCGGAGCAATCGCCATATACCCCTCACTTGTGGTCGATACCGACACTATCTGCAGGGTCGATCTGGCTGATGCTGAGGTAATGGTCGTACAGACAGTCTCCTGCTCTCCATTGATTCAGATATAGACAAAACCACGCCTCTACCGAGTAACGCCACCACGGACAAATCGGTAACTGTGCAACCAGACTCTAAACCCGAACCGGACTTTGAGTCTCAGTTAGAACAAGCACTAGACTTGGCTGATGCGATAAACAACGCTGAGGAACGGGACCTGATGCGTCAGGTCCTCCTCAAATATCGCACATCATTTGCGACAAACTCGCTGGATTGTGGTTTAACCCACATCCACACGGTACGCATTCCAACAGCCGCGAATGCACCACCAGCTTACGTTCGCCAATACAAAATACCACTGGCGTCTTATGAACCGATACAGGAAATCATAGACGACCTTTTGAACAAAGGCATCATTCGTCCGTGCAACAGTACTTATTCGGCTCCTATCTGGCCAGTACTCAAGCCCAATGGCAAGTGGCGTCTAACAATTGACTACCGTCAATTGAACAAGAGCGTACCACTTTCCAGGTGGCCAATGACCCAACTTGGCCAAGAACTGCCCAAAGTACAGGATGCCAAGTACTTCTCCACACTGGACATAGCATCCGGCTTCTGGACCATTCCTGTAGACCCACAGGATCAACACAAACTTGCCTTCACGTTTGCCAATCGGCAATACTCTTTTACAAGATGCCCATTCGGGTACTTAAATTCCCCAGCCGAATTTAACATCTTCTTGAACAAGGCATGTCCTGACGCCGCTAGCCGCGGAACTCTCATCTACGTCGATGACATTTTAATGCGCACTGCGACACTCCATGCGCACATTAACGAAATCGACCACGTCCTGAAACAGCTCACCATTGCTGGTGCTAAAATCTCCTTGGAGAAATGTCAATGGTGCAGAAAGAAGGTAAACTATGTGGGCCTTCTAGTAGGCGCTGATGGCGTCGAACCACAGGTCAGTCGAATCCAAGGCATTGCCAATCTGAAACCGCCTTCCAACTTGTCAGAACTCCGCAGTTTCCTGGGAGTCTGCAATTATTCTCGACAATTCGTCGATGACTATGCGGCATTGGCTAAACCACTGACGGACCTTCTCAAAAAGGACACCGCCTTTGCGTGGGGTCCACAACAAGAGCAGGCAATGCAGGCGCTCAAACACAATCTGTGCAGAGCCCCGTGCCTAGCTTACCCGGACCACACCAAAGTCTTCTACTTAGAGGTGGGCTTCTCAAGCCACAGCCTCAGTTCAGGCCTCTATCAGGTCCATGACACGGATAAGAGAGTGGTGGCCTACGCCAGCAAAACTCTCTCCGGACCCGAGGTCAAGTATACCGACTGTGAAAAAGCCCTCCTAGCCACAGTATGGGCCGTGAAACACTTCGCCCACTACTTAGGAGGCCAAAAGACAATCGTGAACACCAATCACCAACCGGTGACTTTCTTAACCAGTCAAAGACTTAGGGGCGGCGTAGTAACTAACGCCCGCGTGGCATCGTGGCTCATGGCTCTCCAAAGTTTCGACGTGGAGATACGCTATGCTCAAAACCACAAGTCGCACTTAGGCATGGAACTCGCTGCATGCCAACAATGCGCAATCGACACGCCCGCCACAGCCGTCCGCTAAACGAACACACCTCCACTGTACCAACACGCCATCACTACTTGATGCTGGCGTGTGCCAAGACATGACCACTGCTTATGTCGATGGATGCTCCTTCCACCATGAAGCTCTGGTCCGCGCTGGTGCAGGTGTGGTATGGCTCAATGACAACCCTTATGAGCCACAAAAATTTCAGTTAGGATCTCAATCCTCACAATATGCGGAGATCGCAGCCGTGATCATTACTCTCCAACTAGCAGTGGCCAAGCAGATCAAACAGCTCGTAATTTGCACAGACTCAAATTACGCACGACTCAGCTTCTCTGCCCACCTGCCATTATGGAAGAGCAATGGCTTTCTCACATCTGCGAAAAGACGATCAAACACAAAGACCTGTTCGTCGTGGCGACGGTCTGGTCGAGGACCATGACATGCAGGTGTATTGGAAGAAGGTCAGGGGACACTCTCGAGCCCCTGGACTGGACAAAGACCTGAACGATCTGGCAGACCTCATGGCAAAACAAGGGGCTCTAGACGGTACGCTCTGGCATTTCCAGCCAGAACCCTCGCATTTAACGACCCTTCCCACCCAACCCACCCATTCTGTCTGTCTGCTTACCGGTCTAAAGCAACCGCAACCGATGCCTCGGTTCCGGCCCCTGCAGACCAATCTACTTCTTCTCTTTCTTTCGCTGGTTCCGACCTCGTTGCCCTTCAGGCAGCGGACTCGGCAATCCACAAACTCATCCTTTACCTTTCAGACCCGGTGTCTAACCCCATCGTAGACACTGACTTTTCCTCCGACGCTTATCTTAAAAAGCTATGGGCGGTGCGCGCTCGACTCCACCTGCGTCATGGCTTGCTTGTCTACGTCTCTGACACCCTCACTTCACCTGCGTTCGTAGTGCCTCAGAGCCTAAGGGGGGTCAACGCACGCACATGACGCTCCTGTAGCAGGCCACAGAGGTGTTCGCGCAACACACCAGGCACTCCAACAAGTGGCATACTGGCCACACATGCAAATGGACGTGGCAGAATACATCAAAGGCTGCCTAGTATGCTGCCAATTTCAACCGACAAGACCACTCCATCGTGCACCCTTACAAAGAAGGGGCATTTCTTTTCCGTGGTCTGACCTCCAAATCGATTGGATGGGACCCCTGACTAAATCAACAAGGGGCAACAAATACATTCTAATGGTCACCTGTGCCTTCACTAAATGGGTGGAAGGACTTCCAGCCCCAAACGACACGGCACAGACCACGGCCTTTCTACTCATGAACCACGTGTTCTCCAGATTCGCTTACCCTGTAAGGTCGATTCTGACCGTGGTACTCACTTCACCGCCGAGGTGATGGGACAACTGTGGCAAACCATGGGCGTGAAAGCAAAATTCCACGTCAGCCACCACCCCAGTCCTCAGGCCAAGTAGAAAGAGCAAACGAGCGGTGATCGACATCCTAAAGAAATATGTCGCATCTAATCACCGAGACTGGGACGTCAAACTGCCCTTGGTCCTGATGGCTATCAGAGCCACGCCACACACGGCGACCGGAGTCTCCCCGTTTGAGCTCATGACCGGTAGGCAGATGACGCTTCCCTTACACTTACTGTATCAGCCAGGAGAAGCTAACATCGCTACGGCCTATACCACACACCAGTACATGGCTGATCTCCAAGCACACCTGAGAACCACCTTCGCCTTTGCCCAAGAAAAACTAGGCAAAAGTGTAGAAGGACGTAAGGCCTATTATGACCAAAAGTCATCTAGGGACGAACTACAGGTGGGAGACAAAGTGTGGTACTACATGTTCAGTCAACTCACTGGACAAACAAAAGGTGGTACCAACCGACTGACGCGGAAATTCCTCCCGCGTTGGGCAGGACCGTACTCCATTGTCAACAAACTATCCCCGGTGGTGTATCAGATAAAGATCACCAAAGGGAGAAAGGAACCCACTCTCAAGTGGATACACCGCAACCAGATAAAGTTGCACAAAACCCCCATGGGATCTACAGGGGACGTTCACGCTCCCAAGTAGTCTCAAACAGATCCCTTAACTTGCAGTAACCACTAACAATTAACCTCTAACTCTGATCTCCTAACGCTTTTCATTTCTCTTTTTCAGTGGTAACTGTGAGTAAGTCAACAACTGTAACTGATAATTCCGGTTTTTACTGTCAATGAAACACTCGCTAAAAAGTCCTCTCTCTTTCACCAGGATGATGTGGACGATACTCCTCCTGATCACCAGCCTTATGGGCATGGGATCACCAGATGTTATAGAGCCTGGACCAACAGCCGGGATCGTTTTAAAGGACCAACCCGGACTGTTGATCACAAACTGTCGCCTGCATACCCAAAGGGTTTTTGTCAGGTTAAACCCAAACGACGTGTATCGGAAACACGTCCGAGCCACTCAAGGGCTCACCAGTTGGGCCGGCGCTAGCTGGACCACCTCTATTCTTAATCACGCTGAAACTGATATTTCCCACATGCTTAACCAGCTTGAGAAATTCACAGTTACTCAGGCTGAACTCACTGGAGCTAACCAAAGGTCTAAACGGTTTATAGGAGGACTCCTTGTAGCAGCGGCTGCTGTGGGTACCTTGTTTAACCTCGGCTTGTCCACAGTCAATACGGTTAGCATCTCCACGGTCAAGAGACATGTCTCAGAATTACAGGCTGAAATCCCTGACATCAGAGCGCAGATCATTCAGCAACAACAGCAACTCCAAACAGTAGGGAAAACGTTGAAGGACACTGTGTTGGTGGTAAACACACACAGTGAAGCTCTAAACAAAACCCACCGAGCTGTAGAGTTACTTATGACCCTTTTCCAGGTGGACTACGTACAAGCACAAGTAGTCACCGCACTAATGGATGACATGCTCCGAGACATAAGCTCTTCAGTGGACAGCTTAGCCATGGGAAGAATTCCACCCTACCTTATCCCTCTGTCACTAGTACAATCCCTCCTTGGAACTGCCACTAGAGATCTTGTAACCCCACTCCAGGCCCATTTAGCATACACTTTAGGTAGTGCCGTACCCATTTACGTCAACCCAGAGTTCGGAAATGGCTTTTATTCTAAATCTGCCTATCATTGAATCCCAGAACATCTATCGCCTTAAAGACGCCAGAACGCCGGGTCCTGGCACGGAGACACGCACGTTAAAGTGCACACTCCTTCAGTAGTGGCATACCATGATGCCAATCCAGATTTGTACCTGGCCCCTAATTTACGCATGTGCACCCTAACCAAGGACATACACTACTTATGTCCCAGTAAACCCTTTGTTCGGGACAACACCGACGGGATCTGTGGCCTTAAGCCCATGAGCCCTCAAGCCAGATGTCCAACGACAATCACGGCTCGCCACCAAGTTACCGTCACTCAAGCAGAGATCATCGGTAACCGCTGGCTAGTAAACACCCCTCTTCCAGACGGAATGCTGACTTACGATCAGCACGACACCTCATCCCGTGTTAACTTGCCCGTCCAAACTTTCTGGGTAGATGTACCCCAAAACGCAATTCTTCACATTGGGGACGTCGCCTTATACCACCTTGACGCTGACCAATACGAGAGTGAAATAGAAATATCAGATTTCTTTTCAACCCATCCTCTCGAAATACACCCTGCTACACTCTATCAAATCCAGTTTGAAGGTAGCAGAACCATTGACATTGCACCCCTTGATAATGTGTTAAAGGAAATAGAGCAAAAACAACAAGCTCCTATTCAACCCATTATGTATGCCTCAACTCCCGACACTGTTCTTGCAGCCACAGTAGGAATAGGTTACTTCATGGCCATCATTATCACCATCGTGCTTCTTAGAAGCGTAAAACGTCTTAAAACCCGTTTAAACCGCTGTACTCAGGGCGTTGCACGAATCGTGCGTCGCCGCCCTGGGAATAGAGAAAACGTTGCAGGTAGTCCATTACCCCCTGAAGCCGATGTATTTAACCAAGATCTCTCCGTTTCCGAAGAATCTGAACCAACCCCAGTCATACTGAGGTTGACAGATTCAGTTTAATGTGCTATGTTGTTATGTATGTTCAATATAACCAATATATGTACCTCATGTAACTTTATGACTACCCATACCCCTAAAATGCATGCAATGTCCCTCAAAAGTTATAATCATTTAATGTGTGTTCTTTTATTATCAACAATTTAATAAACTCTAAACCCATTTAAAAATGAAATAACTCTCTTGTTCTTTATTCCCATTAAGTCCATCTCTTAAATGATAAACTCAATCTACCTCCCTTAGCAGATGACTTAATGACGCCCAAGTAAAAACCCCCTTTTTACACTTAAATATACTTGTGTCCCTAACCATGCTCCCATTAATACACATGTTATAACGCCAAACTCTGTGTCTTTAACGTGTTACTTGCTTCCTGGTCCTGGTACTTCAAGGATGGAGTCGGCACAAGACATTGGAACCTGCCTTTCGCCGAAAGGGGGGACTGTAGTGTCTCTCGTACCAGGAGGAACCAACACCTCTCAGAGGACCACAGAATTTACAACTCCGAACTTTTAAAGACTCTTCCTTTTTGTTTATCCAGGCCAAGGACAGATGAGGAGATTCAATTCACGTCTTCTTGCTAATCCTCTCCAGATGTTCGTATGTTGTGTTAAAGAGTTCACGCAAGAGTGAAATTATATTTACAGCTTTATTTTTCAGTACTTCAAAGGACGAAGGTAGGTACCACCTCTTGATAAACCAGACTTTGTGGTGCCTCTCTTGACACGGTAATCTCGGGTGATATATACCGCTGCGATAAGACTTTCAACTCAACAGAAAGGAATGTCTCTTTGTTACAGGACTCTATAAGTGATTGAACATTGCCCTCCTTTGGTTGGACAGAGTAATGACTCTGCTTCGAAACTAAGACAATTCTTCGTTCTGTTCCATTTCTGTGTATTAAAGGATTGTTCGTAACTATGCAAACCTCACCATTTTTCCTTTTCAGGATCCAGAGTGATAGCTATATAAAAGAATACTTTCTGCTTCATCCTTACAGCTGGCTGTGTAATAAAATGAATTGTTCTGTTTTCAGGTCAAGCAACGAATAATGTAATATGTGTTTAGTCTTTAAAGATTGGTAACGATATTCCCCATACAGATATGATACAATGCAGAAGCAATACGTTCTTAAAATGTGTTTAAGTTGTTTATTTGATGGGACAGAGAAAGTTTATTAAAAACTCCAAAACTTTCAGTAAACGCCCCTCTTTCCCCAAACCGTGTGAAACACGCCTCTTTTCGGCCTGTAGAAAAGATGGTGCGCGCCGAAATTCTAGTTTAGCTTCGCTTCTTCTTCATGTTAAACTCGTTTCTGTACTCTTCTCTTTTATAGCGCTTTGCACACTCTTGTTCGCGTAATCTTGTCTACTTTTCTACTAAGTTTTTGTATTTATCGCCGTAACTTTTAAGCTTGAAACCACGTAACACAGTCCTGTGTTAAGTGACTTTATTTTTGACTCAACGCATTTGATATTTTGTTTTGAAAACTTTTACGGAACTACGTAACCACGCCGACGGAAGTGGAAATTTTGTAGTCTTTGTTCTGGACGAGATCGCTAACAAACAGCCCTCGTTAATCAAGTAAAGACTAGTTTTAAGCCTCTTCAACGAACACTTTTGTTAAAGACTTTAGTCTCGACTGCGGTAAAGTCCACTTTACCCTCGAGGACAATCACAGGACGCCGCTTTGTTGCTAAGGCGCCGCCTTACCAGCTCAACCCCTTGCACCGGTGACGCCTCTCTATACGGCCGGAAGCCAGCCGCAACCCCGGAATTTCAAGCATCCCTTTGGACTTTTCGGAACCGCACCGCTGGTACCTTTCCACCACATCAGAGTGAGTGAACACTGGGCACAAGCTTGGCGTTATAAAAACCTGTGTGATTAAGTCCAACCGCACATCTTTTCCCTTTTTACGATCTCCAAACAGCCGTCAATAGTCCCTTTTAGCTAAGCCATTTAACTTTCTTCTCTCTCCGTAAGAACTCCGAGTAATTAATAAAATTCAAAGGAATTAAACTTTCTGTTCCATCAAAGCCATCATAATGTTATAACCTTAACCTGTTAACTGTTAATTTTATGTTCATTCATCATTTATTTTCATCATTCTCATCCTTTGTCAATAATCTTGTTTTATTTTATGTTGTTCATATTTAATCTTACATAATTTTTAATAAAACCCATAAAGACATCCTTGTTTCATGTTTACGTAGATTTGGTCTGAAAACGAGTTAGAATTCATTCCTTCAGTATTGAGACTTATCAAACATAATCAGTTTCCTTAGAACTGCTAAAACTAAGGTGGTGCCCCGAAAGAAATTAATATTTTCATAAACAAAATATTAATTATTAATTTTCATAATTCATATTCATATTAATTATTCATCAAAGAGACCATATTCACTACAGGGCCCTTAGACTCCCACAAACAGAATACTTTTTATTTGGTTTAACGTGAGCTTAGCTTCATTTTGCGCAGCTATAAAAACACCACAGAACTGCTTCAGTTGCCTCCATGAGCTGGTTTCTGTAGCCTACTGTCACCTCTCGGCCCTGCCCCTAACTCTGAGCCCACAGAGAACAAACAGAAGACTCATTCTCTTAAATATCAACCCGCTGCACTGATAAATAACCCTGCTTCAACATGCACTACGAATAATGTCTTCAGTAAAGTTGTTCAGTCAGTCAATTCAACAACGCCGGCTCTGTTAGGAGGCCCCCTACAGGCCATAGGGCCGTAAGCAGCCGCTTAGTTTCATTTATAGGCTGAGCTGACCCTGGCCTAGCTGCATAATGTTCACACCTCAATTTATGATGCACAGACTCCTCTTGTCCTGAGATTCAGCTTTCCCTAACAATCCACTACAAACCCGGACCCTACAGTGCTCCTCGCAGCAACAGCCCACACAGACCCTCGGTGCAGCCACCAACAGTAAGATATTGAGAAAGAAACAATGGAGCTGAATGCCTATTGTGGAAATTTCTGTGATAACTGTCTACATACAGCCTTACCAATAGTAGCAGATTTTTTATGTTGAATTAAGCTTTAGGTGAAAAACTTTTTTATGAGAGGAGGGAGTCCACCTCATATGCATGTGATGGAACAGTGACAGGTTTTAAGAAATGAGGCACTTTTTTTCCCAACTGGCCGATAACAGAGAGCCTGCAGTTGCTTTGTTTCACACTTTGTGAGTTAGTAAAGACCCCAAACAAACAATTTTGGAGCAGAAAGGATGTAAAAGGGTTTTCTGCATTTAATGTCCCCTTTAACTATCATTCCCCAAAATTTAAGAAATGACAGGGCTTTGGAGTATATTCTAAAAAAGGACCTATTTCTCTATGTGTTTGACATCTGATATTTTTGTGAATGTGGAAACTGAGCGCTGTAGTGCTTTATGCGTGGAAGTTTTGAATAAAGCTGGAGGTGCTCAGAGCTAGAGTGGGACCACTGAGTGAGGAAGGCTGTAGAGAAATCTATTTTAAAAAGGAACATACAATCAGTGGCTAAAGTAATAATTATTTTCGGGAGCTCAAAGTCTGTGGTGAGTGTTAGGGTGACTTAAAATAAATAAATATTAAGTTTGAATCCTATGGATGCTAAAAGTAAAAACAATATTGTCCACACTATTTAGAATATTTAGATTTTTGGATTTTTGGGGGATTGTTGAAACAACTTGGGACTTGTTAGCGTCCCAGTTGTGGCAGAATATTAATAATAAAACCACAAGAGAATAAAAAAGGAGAAACATTTAAACACCCAGCATACAGAAGGGTTGGGACTTTAGTGTTTTATATTGACTGGAGAGAAAAAGACAACTTTTTTTTTACTTGTTTCACTTTTATCAGTGGATAAGCGGATTCTCAGTGTTTAATGTCTAGATTGTGGCTCCATTAAACCTGCTTCATGAGCAGACTAATATATGCACTGGAGCTTGTGTTATTACCAGTCATATTGTCCCCCAAACAGTGTGTGACATAATTGTTTTATCCTTTGATAAGAGTGAAGCTTTCTGAAGATTCACAGTCCATTTCATCAAGACCTACAAAACTGCCTGGTTTGTAGCCAGTAGTCTGATCCACACTGGGTAGATCCCTCACAGTATGTTACAGTGAGGTTAGCATGTTGTAAATAAACCAGCCCTCTCAAGAGTTTCACCTTTTCATCAACCTTTTTGGAAAATTTGTTAACAGACCGTGTTAAATTCAAAATGTCAAATGTGACACTCATGCACACATGTTAAAAGCCCCTGTCCTGGCTGATGAGACCAGACTAGACAAAGTATTGGCTATCACTTACATATGACATGGCCAAGGAAACTAAATGCAATTGCTGAGGATGCCTGGTGGAAGGACCAGGGTCTTCTGATCCTCGTTTCTTGTTCTGCAAAGTTTGGATGTTCTTCAAAGAACAGGAGGGTTGCTTGTGCTTTGGAAAGCTCCTTGTTTACATACCCTGGCAGAATTTGTGATTGTTTGTTCTAATAACATGCACACAAGTTGACACATAAATGTTTGAATGGCTACTAAAGGTAATCAGTCCTGACAGACCAGCTGCGGTGACACTTCTGTATTCTGAGTCAAAGGATCTGTGGGAAAACATAAGTGAACTGTATCAAACAGACAAAGGATATAAAAAAATGTCCAAGGAATTGAGAATGCCAATCAGCAGTGTTCAAAATGAGGTCAAGTACACCAACAAATATTTCAGCCACAACTGGGATGCAAAGAGAAACCCACAAATAACTATAGCTGAAATACTCCCTGAAAAAAGTTGTGTAGCTGTTTCAAGATTCACAATAAGGAGGCACTTGAAGAAAAATGGGCTGCATGGTCGAGTTACTACACAAATGCCACAAAGTATCCCGCTTACAATACGCCAAAAACTTATGGAACAAAGTCATTTGGACGGATGTGACCAAAATTGAACTTTTTGGCCACAACCACAAACGTTACATTTGGAGAGGAGTCAACAAACCCTATGATGAAAGGTACACATTCAGTTGTACTGTTCTTTTAAAGACTCTGAGTTTTATAAACTTACTGAATTGTTGAACTGCTTGTCTTGCATAAAGAACTGGTTATACAATAACTACCTACAGCTGAATACAAAAAAGACTGAAACTTTAATCTTTGCACCTGACCAAAAAATTCATCAAATCAAACAACATCTTGGTTCCCTGGGTTCTTCGTCCAGTCGAGCCTCAGAAACCTTGGAGTTCTGTTTGACCGGTCAATGTCTCTGGACAGTCATTCTAGACAGTTGGTCAAAAACTGTTTTTATCATTTGAGAAACATTTCTAAACTGAGAGTGTTATTGTCTAAAGCTGACTTGGAGATGATTATTCATGCTTTTATTTCTTCTCATCTTGATTATTGTAATTCTCTTTTAACTTGTTTGAACAAATTGTCTCTGAGTCGGCTACAAATGGTGCAAAATGCTGCAGCCAGGCTTTTAACTGGAACCAACACAAGGGCTCACATTTCCCCAGTTTTATCCTCATTACATTGGCTTCCAGTCAAATTCAGAATTGATTTTAAAATTTTAGTCTTGACTTTTAGAGCTCTACATGGACAGGCCCCCCAGTACATCACTGACCTGCTGACCCGGTCTGGTCAAAACCTTCTAACGGTCCCCCAAACCCATTTTAAAACTCGGGAAGACCGGTCTTTCCAAGCAGTCGCCCCCAGACTCTGGAACGCCCTGCCCCTGTCACTGCGAGTGGACACTTCTGTTGATTCTTTTAAAAAGCAGCTGAAGACACTTTTATTTAAACAAGCTTTTAGTTGATTGGCATGGTTTTAATTTTTATTCTCAAAGTTTTATTGTTCTTTTATTGCACTTTGTAAAGCACTTTGTGATTTATATCTGTGAAAGGTGCTATATAAATAAAATTTACTTACTTACTTAATTTACTACACCATTCCTACTGTGAAACATGGAGGTGGAAAACTCATCAGCCCAGAAGCTGCGCATGGGACGTACTTGGACGTTTGAACATGACAATGATCCAAAGCTCAAGGCCAAGTCGACCTGTCATTGGCTACAGCAGAATAAAGTGAAGGTTCTGGACTGGCCTCAGTCTCCTGACCTCATTATCATCTCAATCTCAATAGTTCTCAAACGTGTAGTTCAAGTAAGACAGCCCAAGAATTTACAGGAACTGGAGGCTTTTTGACAAAAAGAATGGGCAGCTTTACCATCTGAGAAAATAAAGAGCCTCATCCACAACTACCACAAAAGACTTCAAGATGTCATTGATGTTAAAGGTGGCAATACTCAGTATTAAGAACTGGGGTATGTAAACTTTTGATAAGGGTTATTTGGGTAGTGTCATTATGATTTAAAAAGAGCACAACTGTAAAGAATGCTGCAACTATAGCATCTATTTTCTCCTAAAATCTCCATCCTTCTTTACTTGGAGTGACAGGCAGAGACAATTACAGATCCCAACAGCTATATTTCTGTTAACCAAAAAGACAAGCCTAAAACCTGGATTATCTTCAGGTAGAAAAAAAATCAGCAACAGCAAACAAGAATATTCTCATGGCTACAGTGTGAACCCTGTATTGCCAACACAGTCTTAAATATCCTGTTTTCTGTCAAATTGATTAAATATCTTTGCCAGACTGCACTGTAGTGTTTTAAATCAGGCTAGAGTGCCTGGAGAAGTAAAAGAAGACACGAGACAAAGGCTTCCCGCTGCATCTGGGACATCTGTGCAACTGAAAGGAAAGGTTACACCACTGTGTGACGGCAGTGCTCAGTGGGGGCTTAATAACTGGCCTGTAGTAAGGTGTGGTGGTCTGAACCCCAGCAGAGGGACTTTGTGTTCAGTTGTGTCTCTAATCACACAGGTCCTGGTGCTGGGACTGGAATATGCAGCATGATCAGAGATGAATGTGATTACAGATAGCTGTGGGCCCTTGGTCAAATCAGCAAGCCCCATTAACAATTGATTTTCTTTCTTTCCACATTGTTAAGTGTTGTTGGAAATCAGTAGGAGGCACACCCAGGCAACACCTGAAACATTTGACTCATTTCATGTTCCTGAGGCTAAATTCAGGAACAGTGTGATAAACCATCTTCTCTGATAGTTGAGGTGTAAAAAACACATATTGGCTATAACGGTCTAACAGTCACTTGACTCACATCTCAAGAAATTCCAAGTATTGCCTTATTCTGACTAAAACTGTAATCTACATTACTTGTGTTACCCTAAATTTTAGGCTATATAATAGGATATTACAAGACACTGGATTATCATGTTATTACAACTGAAAAGCTTAGTTTGTAACAGACAATTTTTTTTATATTTGTACAAAATAAAGTTTAACTCATGGAACTGTGCAGACCCCTCTCATACTCATCTGCTTTACTCCAGCATTATTTTCAATAACGGAGCCTCCTGCTGGGTATTGCCCACATATAGACTTCCAGTCTCAAAGCACACTGGCCCTCATTTATCAAAGGTGCGTGACAAACTGAGAATGACCTACTTTGATAAATGAGGGCCACTGTGATAGAATGCACTCTTCTATGTTCCACATTGAGTTTTAATTTAGAAAAATATAAAAAAAACATGCAGCAATAGGAGCATTTATTAAAGATACGTTAGCGGTGTCCATCGCTGTAACTATGTAACCTCAGGTCTTGCTGCATGTGATGCACACAAATTATAATCATCCCCAGTTTGTTGTTGATTTGAGCTGTTTGACTCCCAGTGAAGCGTCACCAGTCGGTACAGCCGAGCAGTCAGTGAGGGACACTGAGTCTATTCAGAGCAGGAGCTGTGGTGAGGCACGGTGGCAGAGTGGTTAGCACTCCTGCCTCACAGCAAGAATAGGGTGACCATACATTCAATTTTAGCCGGGACAGTCCTGTTTTTAAGCCCCCTGCCCTGTGTCCCGGGGGATCGTTGCAAAAACACTAAAATGTGGCAGTTTTTCCGTCTTCCTGTCCAAGACAGTGCAAAAAGTAATTTCAGGAAGAAATCCCCCCTGAACCCCCCCAGGGAATGTTGACCCAGCAACGGCCACATCCATCAATCTCACCAACAAGCTTCAGATTTTTTGCTTGCAACACAAGCAAAGGTTATCAGACATGGAAGTGCAACAACAAGTAAATGTATATCAGTACAAATTTTTAAATCCCAGTCAATTTTTCCAAATATTTTGTCAAACCAGGTCAAGATCCGGTCCTCTATTCCAGAATACGGTCTGCTAATTCCTCTGCTAGAGTGTGAAGTCATTTCTTAAAGGCTTTAGTTAACTAACCGGTGTTTCTTAGAATGAAATCCTTTTGCAGACCCCAGCCTTTTCAGCTAATAGCATGCTATGCTATGTTCTGTCCAGTCATTGGACCATTTTTTCAAATTTTCATAATTTTTTTTCAAATTTAAATAGATTTAATCCACATTTTCATAAATTGTCTCAAAAGGTAAAAGATTCAAATCCCGTCGGAGTTCTGTTTTTCCAAGGTTCAGCTGCAGGTGATGGTCCTGCATCCAAAGTGAGATGTCACTCAGGCACGCCGAGACACGAGCAGAGACTGTCAGATCATCAGGTTGAAAAGACAAGTGGAGTTGAGTGTCATCTGCAGCAGTGATAGGAAAAGCCATGCTTCTGAATGACAGAGCCAAGGGATGTCATGTAAATGGAAAAGAGTAGCGGTCCAAGCACTGAGCCCTGAGGCACCCCTGTATTAAGATGTTGGGACTCAGAGACCTCATCTCTCCAGGATACTCTGAATGACCTACCCGAGAGGTCAGAGTTGAACCATTGCAACGCCATTCCAGAGACACCCATCGCACTGAGAGAAGACAAGAGGATGTGATGGTTAACGGTGTCAAAGGCAGCAGACAGATCCAGTAAAATCAGTACAGATGACTTGGATGTTCCCTTTGCCAGAGCAGTGCAGTTTCGGTGGAATGTCCGCTCTTGAACCCAGACTGGTTCTGGTCCAGGAGGTTGTTCCGTGTGAAAAAGGAGGAGAGCTGGTTAAACTCGCTCCAGAGCTTTGGCAGTAAAGGGAAGGAGGGAAACCGGTCTGTAGTTTTCTAACAGTGAAGGGTTGAGATTGGGTTTCTTTAGTAGTGGTGTGATGCAGGCCTCTTTGAAAGCTGTGGGGAATGACCCAGTGTTGAGAGATGAGTTGATGATGTGGGTGAGAGCAGGCATGACAGATGGAGAGATGGCCTGAAGGAGATGTGTGGGGATGGGATACCACCTGCCCGTTAAACTTTTTATCAGGGTCATTTGGGTAGTTTCTGTTGTCATTAGGATATAAAAAGAGTAAACACAATTGTTTGTCAATAAATGGCTTCACCCAACCACTAACTCTATGAGTGAAAGAAAGGTTTGTGTGTTTTCATTCATATTGTCTGAAAAATTACAAATTCTGCCAGGGTATGTAAACTTATGAGCACACCTGTAGCACCTGATCCTTTCTCTAAATGAGGGTCCACAGGATTGTTCAGACATTGGATCATGGACACTGGATATCAAAAGTTACACAAGAATAAAAAGGTCTTAGCCTGGACATTTGTATTAACAGAGGCAAAGTGTGTGCCATTTGCACTGGTGTGAATACTCAATACTCGTGTCATGTCAAATGTTTGTCAAACTAAGGAATGTAACAGAACAAATTTTCTTCATCATACAAACACATTCTCCTGATCGACTGAAAATAGTAGCACCCTCTCGAAGACATCTAAAGCCCAGTACTAGATGATTAACAGATCTGACACATGCAGGCTCCAGGCAGAGATGTTTACTTTGCACAAACTCCAATTATCATTGCACTTGACAGAGGAAAATAAGAATTATTAGTCCTGTTAGGTCTGTTTTTAAAAGTGCAAATATATCGAGAGTCAGAGCAGCGTGTGAGGGGCTCAGTGCCACAATCCAGTCAGCCAGAGCTACAACAGCCTGTGGCTTTGCAGCGAGTGTCATGTGCATCAAGTGCAAAATCAATGTGAACATATATTCCACACATATAGTATAGACTAACTGCACTTACTCCAACAGAAGAACATGGACACAACTGAAATGAAGAGAGACACAAAGAACAAGCTCAAAACAGAAATAGAATTAATGTGATGTCACTCAGACCGCAGACTGCAGCAGATATTTGACTGTTTTTACAATTCATATGATCCTTCCTCATGACATATTTACTGGGAAAGAACACAGTCAATAGCAAACCTCATGACTAGGGTTTCCTGGGTTTTACATGCTCAATAAAAGCCACAGTGTCCTGGCCACATTTCATTCTAAATGTGATGATCTCAAGACTTCATGCCCTTATTTTTTGGAAATAAGTTTTCCAAAACACAAATGGAAGCAGGCAGAGTTCAGAGGAACATAATCCTTGCATCAGCGTTACAAAGATAGGAAATTCAATAAAAAAGGTCCCATTAGAATGATGCAGTTATTCTTTTTAGAGTTTTTAGATATGTGTTTAGCCAGTGTGATGACATTGATTGTTTATATAGTGGGTAGAATTGGTCCCCTTTTTACTGATATTGTCGTTACGATTCGGCAATAAAATGGCCGTTACATCCAGTATTTTCAGTTTTTACTCCACAGCAAAACAATAGTTTTCTGATAGCATAAATGGACCCCGAGTTGTCAGCTCTAGAGACCGGAGCCATCTTTTGTACCAGGCTTTAAACATGTTTTTTACTCTTGTAAAGTCACCATTGGGTTTCTCCTTAAATTTTCGCTTTTGGAGCCTGCCCTCTGGTGGACGGCAGTATATTGCTGTATTTTGCCGTATTACACCGTATGGTGGCGCCCTTACGCAGGGACCATTTAGGAGGTTCCATGGGAGACTTGTGTGATGACGTGCAGTTGTTTTTGTAGATAGGCTAACATAAGCACATAGCACACTCTTGGACCAAAGATATGTGTCCGACGTGCCCTCGTACCAGTACAGCCACCGTGAACCCATGTACATGGTTCGTGTTCTGTCCAAGACTCTCTCATGGAACCCTTTAAAAGGTCCTTGATTAAGGACGCCACCATACAGCAATATACAGCGATATACCTCCGTCCACCAGAGGGCAGGCCCCAAAAGCGGAAATATAAGGAGAAACCTAATGGCGACTTTACAAGTGTAAAAATCATGTTTACAGCCTGGTACAAAAGATGGCTCCGGTCTCAAGAGCTAAGTTTTTACTACATGACAACTCTGGGGGGGAGGATTTTTGATTATTAAGTCTGTTTATGCTATCTAAAAACTATTGTTTTACTCTGCAGTAAAAGACAAAAAGCATGGATGTAACCGACATTTTATTGCCCTTTCATAACGACAATATTGGTGAATAGAGGAGCAATGGGCGGAAGACCTCCATATTTTTACAGTCATTGGTTCTGGAGGACACAGGTGACCATCGACAGCAGCTGGACACAAAACAGAACGTGTAAACGAAGCTAATACAGTAAAAACACCTGTTGTAAAACGTTGGACAACCCTCTTCAGAAAATGTGGTTTTGTGTTCTGTTTAGGCTTCAGGGTCAAAGCAGTTCCAAAAAAAACGAATGTAGGGTATGAGGAGGGCACAGCAGGTCGATTATCACTCAGTCTGCTGGTGAAGACAAGGAAATTGGTTTCTAGAAGAGATCAGCAATAGTTTCCGCTTCGGTGCATCACAGAGTGCTTCAGAAACATGGTCTCCCTCGTTATGTGGTGATGCTTTTTAATCCACTTAGCTTATCTGATCTCATAAAACACGTGGGAATGGCTCATGGTTTAAGAAACAGCTTCATACTTTAGACCCTTTATGACCCCAAAACAAACCCATCCCAAACATTCCCCGTGTCTTGTTCCTGATCCTACACGTGCTGCACATCCCGAAAAAACAACATCTGATCCTTGTGTGGGTGCGTTCAGTTCGGTGACCTGCCCCTGATCCACATGACAGTCACACTCCGCTCTTTCACACAGGAGTGTCTCTGTGCGGATGTGCCAACTCTCTTATCAAGCTTCGACGTCAAAGAGTTTAGACTCAAACCCCTCCTCGTATTTCCCAGATGAGGGATTGGAGTGCGTTCAGCTGACACTGTCAGGCTGACAGGGCAGTGTGAACGCAGTGTCACTCTGGATACTCAGGGAATGGTCAGGGATTTCTCACACTAATGAAATGAGACTAGAGGGATTTTAACGGTGCAGGTTTAATTCAAAAGGCAGACAGAGGGAAATGTATGTGTGCTTGTACACTTCACTCGGCTTGACCGTAGAGCAGAGGCCAAGGATGACCGAGTGGTGAAGTATACGTTGGGTCAGTTTGGTTCAGAAAGCCCTTGAAGTGCCACACGTTGTGCATTTGTACAGAATGCACTAAAATGACCCTACTGCTTTGTTTTCTGCTCTCCGCTGCTCCCCTTCAGCTCTTCAGCTCATGTTGTAGATGAGCAGGGCCTGACCGGAGCAGAGGGGCTGAGTGTGGGCCAACAACCCATAGGCCATAGGCTTTGTTCAGGGACCTGTCAATGTGACACTAACTGTAGCTTTTCTACATTTATTATGTAACTTTGGAAACTTTGATTGTAAAATGTGCGATATAAAGTGGATTGGAATGAAACAGACATTTTCCAGAAACTTGTCTGAGGAGAAAAAAGATTAGTGTCAAATTTCAAGATTAAAGGAACATGAAACAGGACTGTTGTAATTTTTAATCTTTATTTTATTTTATTTTTCATCTTTCTCACAGCCCCTGCAGGTGAACGCACTGCATTCTGGGAAATGAGTGTCTGATTGGTTTTACTCGTGTAATCCATATACTGTAGATAGTTTATATTCTTGTCTTGTACTCAGTCCTGTACTCAGTAGTGCTGGTCTTCAGGAACTTCTTAGTTCTTGTCTAAAGACTAATCTGTGTTCTCAGTCATCCAGGTCATCTTGAAGAAAAGGTTAGTGCAAAGTCATCTTTGAAACCAGTTGATCTCAGAAGTCTCTTGGACAAGAGAGCACACATCTTCACCTTGAAAACGGAGTCCTTTATTTTAAAGACTAATGTTTTGTTTAGGTATTGTACATTGACATGTTTCGGCTGTAACTGGCAGTTTCCCTCAGAAGTCACATGATGTTAGTGTAATGTGTCCCATTAGTGGGTTTACACATAAACCCCCTCGTCCCAGTTCACTGAGGCTCATTTGAGGGTCTTGATTGTCTTCTCAATTCAACAAACGTTGCATGTTGTCCTTCAACTCCTGAGAAAACCCTGCCGGTCGCAGTCTAAACATGCCACTGTTTAGAATACTAAAATAAACCACTTCAAACAAGAAACTTATTTTTGTAAAAGACCAAATGAACATTTTTGGACTAAAGTGTCATAATATAGTGTAGAAGATGATTTATTATAAATACATTATGTTGAAATAATCCTACTCTGTGTAATACATTGAAATATCTTAATATCACAAGCTAATATTCTGCTGATGAAGTCTCTTCAAGGCTCTACTTTATGCTGCACTTATGGACAAAGTGTAAAAAAGCTAGTTTACGTATCCTTTACGTGACATACAACGACAGTATTTTACTGACAACACCAAGATAAAGAGCAGCTCAGTTTGTTTGTGAGGGCAAGGGTCACCACCTTCAAACTGTTGTAATGTATACACTCATCTGACTGCCAAATGATTCCAGTAACACAATAATAAGACTATGATGGATCCACATTCCAGTAGCACTGTATGATGAGCCATATCTGACTATACATAAACGTTAGGCTTAACAGTGTGACCACACTGAGTACTTTATTGTCAGATTATAGATCTAAAATTTCTCCTGCATAAAACACAGTTGTTCCATTTATAACATAACTACACAAGTGTAGACAATAGAAAGACAAACACAATAGACATACAAACCCGATTCTAAAAGAGTTGGGACACTGTACAAATTGTAAATGATGTGGAAGTTTTAAATTTCCATATTTTATTCAGAATCCAACATAGACAACATATCAAATGTTGAAAGTGAGACATTTTGAAACGTTATGACAGATATTTTGGTGTTCATGAGAGCTACACAAGGGAGTGGGTTGACGCGTAAACTTATAAAACCCACCCCCCTTTACCAAAACGTTAACGTTAAATATAAGTAAATAAATGACTCACCCAAAAGCACAAGCAGACATTTAGTACTTCACTAAAACGCTGCAGTGTGTCGACTGGACAACAGAGAAATCTCACTTTGGCAAAAACAAGAATCAAAAGGAAAAACAGCGAACAAACGCTGTATTTGTTCAGTTAAACAGAGCAAGCGTTTCTTCTCAGCAGCAATTTCTGTTTTTCACCAAAAACACAAAAACAACAAAAAAACATGAGCAGGAAGTGTGACATCAAAGAGACTGATCCTTAAATGGAGGTCAAAGCTAGAGCCGGAAGCATCTATTCTTTATTGCAGCAGCATGGAGCTATTTATTCAGTCATCTAGTCACTGACAACATTCAAACACAGAAGGGTTGTATACCATATACTCGAGACCCGGGTTCCATTCCCACTCAAGGCCATTGTCCAGTTCCCTGTCTGTCTGCCGTCACAAAGGCAAAGTATACAACCAATGATTCTAACGACGTCACTGTTTACTCAGGTTTTCTTTTCCACAGAAGGATTTCTTTTTGCACGGTCCAGCCTTTCAACTTCCATCCAGAAATAAAAGAAATAAAATATCTTCCTTTCAGCAGTCTGTGCTGTAATTGAGCTGCCACGATGACAAATGCAATCGCCTAACAATCAAATCATTTGATTTGATTAGCTTTAACCTTTACTGTGCTTTGCTTATTATTGATAGGCATCTTGTAATAACATTCAAAAATTAGAAAAAAAATTATACAGAATTTTATTGAATTTAAGACATTTTATTTTTGTTGCATAAAAAGTTATTTATAAGCTTCACAAGAGTCTTTGGAGTTAATATTATTTTTCTTCATGGATTCTGCCTGAACACAATGTAATAACAGGAACATTCCTGTCAACAGCAGCAGGTCTGAAGGGTATTTCTTTAAATCCTAACACCAGTTCTGTCACCACCTCTGCTTATTTAATCCACTTTTCTTTTAAGGGTGTTCTGGGGCCATAGTCTGCTAAAGTATTTGCACAAACAAGTCATTATTTACAGACAGAAGTGAGGTGAGTCAAAGAAACATGGCATTTTTGGAATCGCACTGTTTACTGTTCACTACAATTTCTTCTTTCAAAAGAAAATGAATGGACAAGGTCAGATTCTTCTCAAAACCCCTTTGTGTTCCACGGGGAAGGTACTTCTGGGATTTTCCAGCTGCTTTTCTTTTCAATTCTTTATTGTCGGCCAATCATCCGTAAGACTTGGGACACAAACTGCAGCTCAAATCCTTGCTGCTTTGTGTTGAAACTGTACTTCTGCGCATTATTAAGTTTTATATTGTAGGGTTGATCAGGGAGCTGCAGTTGCAAGAGTATTGTAATGCTCATGGTAACGTACTTTGTGCTCGCTGTTGTAAGAGCTGTCTGAATTCTCAGTCCAATCATTAAAGGTTGGACTGAGAACTCAGCTCATTCTGTAAATGAGCTCCACTTGTTTTGTTTCCACAGAGGTACAGCTCGGCTCAGTTTCCCTGAAGACGCGCGTTTCCACTGGTTTGCTACAGAAACAGTGACATCACACAAGTGCAACAAAAGGGATTTGAGCGTAACACTTTAGTAAGAGGCCCATTTTATCACGACTCATGCAGGAGTACATGCATTCAACTCTCCAGCAATTATCCATCTTTAATGATAATTTCATCCTCTGACCATAACCGTATGTACTCATGCTCGAGTCGTGAGAAAATGTGCTTACTCTAAATTATTCCTGATTCAGTTTTACTATTGGATAAATAATACTTTAACCAGGATGAATGTAAGGATCCAGTAAACATTCTATTGGCATTTCCTAATCCCACTTCTCTAACTTACCTCTGCCCCTTCATTTGGAGGGCCATGGGGTAGGGCTAAGATTATAGGCTACCCCTAAAAATTGGGACACACCTGTAATGTGATGATATAACATATATAAGTCTTCATAAAATATATTATATGAAAATATAATGTATATTTTTATACAACAGTATCAGCTGCTGTTTCTTCAGTCACTGTCACAGACATAAGACGCTGAAGGATTACTACAACCACAAAAAAGTTTAAAACGTATAAATTAACAGACGGAAAAACAGACAGCGCTGTTAAACATAATCAAAATGTAAGTCTAATAAAAACACTTTTTTATGAAACCTTCCGAAGAGAAAACAGATCAGTGCATGAACAAGTTCAAGATTAAAGGAACATAAAATAAGACTGTCAAATTAAGTTTTGCACCTCTCTCTCTCGCAGCTGCAGTGCCGGTGAACGCACTGCATGCTGGGACATTATCTTGTCCCAGCATCTTGTCCCAGCAGTGGTAAAATAAAACAAGACCATTATTAAGTACAGGAGTTTGTGTTTACAGTGTAACATGATAGTGGCACTAAATCAAAATGTTCTACAGATAACATCAACAACAGTGTGTGAGTTATGAGATGGGACGAGATGTTCTTTCAGAATAGATACAAACCAGAGCTAGACACCTATTGAGGTACTTCACAGAGAACCCCTTCATCTGCACTTCCTCAAAAAACTCTGAAAAGTCCATATGTCAGAGTTGATGTGAGCGGGATGTCGAGGAATTAAAGCATGAAAGAACTCATGGCTGGAGTGTGGGGAGGTGTGAGGAGAAGGACGACCACAACACGTTTGTACTGTAATTAAAGATATTTATTTGTTTGTTTTTTGGAAAGACTCTCACCTCATGCAAGAATACAGCTCTTGTAAACAAAATCACTTGGAAATTTGTTAGAAATGTGCTCAGATTTCTTTTTTTTCCTGGTGTCAAATTATGGAATGTACACTCAGTAGAAGCAGAGTCCTTTCACAGAAAGCGCCAACTCTCTGATTATTTAATTGGTCAGACCCACTCTTTACAAGGTCCAACTACACTCCACTTAAAATGTCCCCAGCCAGAAGCACACACACACTTACACACACACACACACACACACACACACACCCATGCACACGCAGCCCGGATAATTTCAAAAGATTGCTTTAAGGCATTTGTGAGATACATTTGAGATAAAAAAGAAAGACAAAGCCCAAGAGGTGGCGACAGGTTTGTGTCGCCCAAACGCTGCAAACTGAACCCGAGTGGAAACCTACAGCAGAGGCCGTACTTAAGGCTAAACACTGGACACAAATTGTGGCCAGAGGCTGTGTGGAACATTGCATTGGGTTCAGTTTGCAAGTAATGAAAATAACGATAAACAATAATCATCATTGCACCTTTAGTTCTGAGAATTGTTTAAAAAAAATACTCCCAACTATGTACAGAACTTGTTACTGGTCATTTAAAAGCCCCTTTGTGCAGCTGTGACACAAGACTGTATCAGATTAAATGATTCAGATAACACAGGCTTTGTCGTGTAGCTAATCCAACTACTGACCACTCCTGGTACTGCAAGAAAAAGTACTCAGAATAACAACCGACTATAAATAAATATTGTTGAATTCAAAGCAAAGTTTTATTTCAAATTTGTCAGAAGCTTGGTGTCAATATTTTCCAATAAAAATGGAAGTTGCGTGACCGTGGCAGCTCTTCGGCTCCATCGCAAAATATTTTGCACAAATAAAGAAACAATGTCACAGTAGTTGAACTAGTTTAAAACTGGATCTTGTCATTGAAAATTGACTGACAATTTAATATGCCTTTTTTAGAGATATTTAAACTACTTAAAGGAGACATCTAAATGCCTCGAGATTGTCTTGCAGTGTACAAATTACTAAATAGGAGCGTATGACAATTGGGCTAGCCATTTAATACTCAAGTTTGATGCCAATTTAAAACTCAACAGGATTCAATTCATGTTTGTTTCATTCATGGGGCAGCATTTCTTTTACTGAAACACATCAAAAGTGAAGTGTTTTTTTAGTTAAAATGTTAAATTAATCCAAACCACCAACTCACAAATCTTGCAAAAATTTATCTGGTATGGAAGGTAACTGAACCTTCTATTGACCTTCTTATTGAAGCTCTCTAGAAAACTGTAGAGGTTTGGCTAAAACCAAAACTAAAACATTGGCTATTATAATATAATAGCCAATGTTTTAGTTTTGGAAACAGTTCCGTTGACAACACATGGATGAGGTTTTGGATGTTGGAATCACAGTCTGCACCCAGGGGCTTTGACACTCCCAATACACAGAGACAATGTCCAGGATGTGTGCGTTGCAGAGTTTCTCCTGCTTCCAGTTGAAGTGCGTGTGGAATGTGGTGAAGATGACAGACAGAACTTGTGCAGACTCATGCTTTACATCGCTGAGCAGCAAAACAAGGAAACACTCATCATGGGACAACTTTGTTTCAAGCCGTGAGAGGAAGGAATGATGGTAGAGGAGAAGGATACCAGGAATGACCATGTACAGTTATTTTCAGAGTAAATGATTGTAAGCCACACCATGTAACTTTTTACTATCTGCACTTACTTAAAGACCCAGAGCAGCTGGACTGTGGCAGACTCAAACTCAGAGCTCGTATAAAAAGCAGGTAGAGTTGTGTGATTGGTCTAAATTGAACATTACAGAAGCCTTTTCCCTTTTCAATGGTAGAAACCAGCAGCCACATTCATCTTTAACAAAGGGAGGACTGCAGCACGGTTACTCTCCTGCTCAGTGAAAATGGACTACACGTGCACACTGTGAGGATTACAACACTTCTCTGAACATTACCAACATTTAAAAGAGCTTGACAAAAATAGAAGACCCTCTAAATAGATTTGGACTAGGCATGTCAGTAGACTTAAAAAATAGAGATATACATTATCATGATGAAAACTTCCATACACCATATTGGTAAATATAAGCTCCCATTACAAACACTTATAGAAATTATTATATTTTTTTTGTATTTTTTTAAACAGGCACAGTAGTGTTACCTTGGATAGGAATGCTAGAAAACATAAAAAAAAAAAATCAAGATTGCTGGTAGGTGTGATGGAAACAAGAAAGAAATTGATGTTAGCTAAAATCAACCTTTGTGCATCATAAAAAAATGAAGAGTAAAAGAAAAGAGTAGGTGGAGAAGCCAGCGCCCCCTGCTTTGTACAAAGTCAGTAGTAGTGAGAGCGAGCCTCGTCCGTGGAGTGTGAGGGACAGCAGTAGTCTGAAGTAAGGCCTCAGTTTGTGTTGGCAAAAGAAATAAAGAAACATATACATCTAAACCTCTTTACATCGAGCTTGAAAAATGTGCAAAATGTAAATCTTACAAATACAGAGAGTTTGATTTTTTTTGTCATAAGAATTGTGCTCGAGGTGGTTCGGTCCGAGTCCCCACCCTGTCACTCTTGTTGAGCTGTCAGCGCCCGCCCTCCAGCGCTCCGATTGGTCCACATCAGCAGCTGACTGCCAGGATTGACGCTGACTGGAGCGGCAGCTTCACGTCAAGTGGACAGTCCGCTTGAGTTTTTCTATCTCTATCTGAATAAAGCAAAGATACAACTTGGGTAAATGAAAGACAAATTCATTCAAGATAAAATATGCAGTAGGCAGAATGTCATGAACCTTTTATTTCTATTGAGCCATGGACCTTTGAAAGTTAATCACTGTAAGTAACTGAACTTCTCCCATAGGATTCAATATGTATTGCTACATTGTATATTGTGTGTGAATTGTAAATTAACTGTAAATTTACTACATTATGATAAATGTTATTGATTTTTGTAATCCACATTCATATTATATTTGATTCAGTAGAAATTCAGCCACCAATACAAAATGGCTGCACACTATTTACTGAGCTCTAAAGGGACTACAGAGGGATTTTAGACAGCTTTACTGTCATAAGAAATGATCTGGCTAATTTGTCATTAATAAAGAGCATCTAGGGCTTCTTTAGTATGCGCCGGTGCAAAATGATTGGTTTAAGTTATTAATACTGATATTATCCACGCAAAAGATGGGATGTATTAAAGTCCAACGAGACGTAGAACTGTGCGTACCCCGAGGCCATCTCTGACCCTGGCGTAGGCACATTCTGGAGACTTGGCACAAAGGCCGTGAACAGGTTTAAAAAAATAACTGATGTGTGTTTGATATAGTTTTATTTCACTTTTATTTCTCTCTAAAAACATATACATTTTCTTTTGGGTTAATCATTAAGCCAAAGTATTGTTTTAAATAAAATAAGAATTATAATTTGGATCAATATTTATCAATAAGTAATTCTAAGTAAAGCAGTTCATTGCTGAAGGCGCTGGCTTCTTGGTCCTGTTGTGGAGTACAATGTAAAGCACAGCTGATCCTGATTTATCAAATAACTACTGGACATGATCCTGAGCAGCTCAAACACTCCATTCAGGGAGAAGCACTGTGTCAAACTGCAGCTCACTACGACTCTCATTACGCATGGCTCTCACACAACCCGACCACCCACGGCCACCATTCGAACACATGAGTTCAAAGTTCAAACAGCTGCAGAGAGTACGAGGTTTGGCGTTCTCGTCATCAGCTCATTGCTCATTGTCTCAGTGGATGTATGAAAGAGGCTACAGTAACTGCACTGTTATTCCCGCTCGTCTCAATTCCTTGTTGTAGCGCACAAAAGCAAGAACTGCTATCTGGGTTGAAATGGTTGAGGCATTTAACAAAGCTAGCAGACTTAACAGAGTCCTGTATGGTATCGGATTGGTAAATGGAACGACCCTACTTGTCAACATTGAATCAGCGTCAGTGGAGAATCCTAATGTGTTCTGTGGCTATTCTGAAACTGTGCAAATGAGAAAATGATAAAAAAAGGAGGATAAATTAAAACACAAACGTGTGAGTGTTAAAGAGATTATTGAGGTAATAGTGGGATTTCATTATCTAACGCTCTAAAGATAAGCAAGATGTGGAATATTGGTTAAGTTAAAAAAAATGTTTAATATTGATATAATAAACACATGTAGGTGTTTTCTTCTATCACAGCTTTGAAAGTGAAAAACTTTTTCACATTCACAATCAACTTTGCTAATCCATCTTCAACCAAAAGAAGAAAAGGAAGAAGCAAAAGTGTAGGTGAAGTGTAATTTTACTTTACTGCCAGCCTGTTGTTTTTTTTTGTAGCATGTCAAACTAATTGGATGGGCGTTGAGACACTGCAAAAACATGTCATTATCCAGAATAACACAGACTTGCCTCAAACACGTCACACATTACACAAGCTTCGATCTCCTTCGACTGACTCGCCCTCTTCATGTGCACTTCTCTTTTGATCTTTCTGGGAACTTCTTCTATTTCTACATATCTGCAGTAGTAGCAGAGAGCTGTGGGGGTTGCACCTAATCCCCAGTTTTCCTGAGAGTGCGAGTGTGGGGTGGGACTCGGCTCTCTGGGGGGCACCTCTCCTCCGATGCTTTGAATTATTTGAAACCACTGTGCCGGGTTTTGGAAACAAAAATCCAATGCACCCAATGTGTTGACTGAAGACTACAGTTAGAGAAGGAGTATCTGATGAGGACTGACACGTTTGAAGTGTCTAGTGTTTTGTTAAAACTTTAAAATAGCACTGCGTTATCTTCTCTACAATCCCAAAGAGCTGCAAAAGCCGGGAGTCACACTTCCAGGTGAACAAAAGCAAAAGTCTGTCACGATATGTCTATTGTAAAGTTAACAGTTCTGTTCTCAGAGGGTTTATTAGGTTAAAGCTGTATGTACACTAAGTGAGACACTATTGTTCTTCAATTTGTCCCTTATGCCACAAATCACCTTGATATCTACGTCTAGATGCCTTTGTTTTAGCCTTTTCTTCTCAGTGAGTTTATTAGTTTGTAGCTGTACAACAATCTGAGAGACACTATTCTGTTTTTTGAGCAGCAACATAAAAAGGCCTCACAGATCCAGGTAGCATCAACCCGGTCCATCAATTGTTGATGTCATTGAAAAACATTAATAATAATAATCAATAATAATTGATTGTTGGGCTGACATCTTTCGTTGTCTAATTAGTTAATGTTGCAGTCGACTAAAAGTTTAAAAGCTGCACTTTTAGTGGCCTCTTGGTCTACCGTCGGTGAATGCTCTACATTATGGTGGTGAATAAAAACAGCTCTAATCAACAGGCTGTGATAAAATAAGTATAAGGTGAGAGAAATGCAGCGAGTGTGCGAGGTGACTTATGTTTGCAGTGCTGAATGCTCCATCAATATCTTATGCTCAATGGTAGCTTAAAGAGCAAACAGTACCAATCAAAAGTTTGGACAAACCTCTTTCAATGTTTTTTCTTAATTTTTTAACATCTACATCGTAGAACTATAACAGAACACATATGGAATTATGTAGTAAACAAAAAATGAAGCTGAATGAGAATGGCAAAAGTGTGCAAAGCCGTAATTACAGCAAAAGGCGACTACTTCAAAGAATCTAAAATATAAAACACATTCTGGTTCTCATATATTATTAAAGCAGTTAACAACACTTATCAGGATGTATACCCACTAAACCAGTTTTACTTTGGTTGACTACAGCCCTAATCAAATGAAATGTAATAAAAGAAGTCTAAATGCAATAACGCAGGCTGTGAATTACATCTAAATTCTAAAAAAAACTTAAGCTGAGGCCCTATGCCATCAGCGAGTGTACACCTACCATCTAAATAAATAAAGTTTAAGTGAGAATGCATAAGACACACAGAATCAACTTCAAAATCTGGTACCAGAATAACCTCGAGTCCATTAACATTTATGGTATATTTATGCTCACGTTACTACAGTTATCTCAATGCCTATACTAAACAAAGGTTTATTTTGAGCACGTGCCGAGCGGGCTGGTGCACAGTGGAGTGCGTCAGTGTGCTGTGGCTGTGATGCATGTGGACAGGCCAGCATGTTTTTCCATGAGAATCGATATTACCTGCAGTGCCACGCGCTTCTGCCTCTCCTCATCCAGCTCTGCTCGCAGCTCAAATATTTCTTTCCTGGAAATGAACACACGCAGAGGAAGTCATGACATGTGTAGCCTCTCCAAGAGTCACTCTACTTTGAAAACAAAACCTCAAAGCCTTAAAACTGGCTTCAGGCAGACTTGCAGCACAAAGCTTTGACTGTATTTAGTGAGTTTTCATTTTTTCAATTTTTTCAATTCATTCACCCCGAGGTTTATCGGTGCTCCCTTTTAAATTTGCTCAGTGACACTGCTGATATTCATTTATGAGAAATTTATTCATCAAATTTCACGTTATTGCTTTATTTCATGTTTATGGATTGCCCCAGTCTATGTCCACACACAGATATATAATCATTTAAATAACTCATGTTCATCCACGTACAGCAGAGGTCTCCAACACGTCGCTCGTGACCACTTTCCAGTAGCTTTCCAAAAGACTCAGTGATGGGTGCGGTCACAAACGAGCTGGTTTTAAGTGAACAATGGGAGCATATACAAATTATGTTTTTTGTTATGTTTTATTACAAAATGTGAGATGCGCACCCCAAAGTTTGTAAAAAGTCAGGGTTAATGTTCTGCCAAATTAAATACATTTTGTTTGTGTTGAAATGAGCTATGAGAATAAATGTTACAAACAAGTAGTTCTCTGCAGTTTAAATTTTGTAACAGTAGCTTTCTGAGGAAGAAAGGCTGGAGACCCCTGATGTAGAGATTAGGCGTGGGACAGTGGTTCTGAAGGTATGAAAACCTTGAGGCAAAATATCACAATATGATGGTATCACAGTGTGTGGTTAAAACTTGTTGGTTTTATGACGTGCATTTATATAACACTTTACCAAAGTGTGGTGGTGGTGAGCTTCCTCTGGAGCCAGAGCTAACCCTGACCACCCCACAATCACACACATTCAAACATGGAAGGACAGTATGAACAGGAGGGAGTGGGAATTGAACCGCCACCCTGCTCTACCTCCTGAGCCAGGTGAGAGGAACATTGTCAAATGTCATTACATGAGTCAAAACAAAACAGCATCCTTCCAAATAGATGAGTGTTTGCTTAAGACAGGGCTTTAAACTCACTTTTACACACTTAACACTGGTGTCACTGATCTATTTTTTTGGACAAATTAGTTGATGAATGATTTCAAGAAGGTTATTAAGCCTTTTTGATTATTTTTGCAGCATTAATGGCCAAAGAGATCTATTAAAGAAGAAAGAAGCTGTTTTGTAAATGTATTTTTGGCTTTTTATGCTGTTGTCTAATCAGCGCTAATCAATATGAATGAATATCACAGTATTAGTGGTTTTAATATTGTGATCATCATAGCATCTAAAACTACAGTAAACCCTAAAACTGGTGGTCATTGGCACTTCATTGGTTTTGCAAAAAGACTGGCAATGCCTTGAAACTAGAAAAGACCAGCTCAACAACAGCTAAATGTTTGAGAATGTAATCAAGGTCATGCATATGTAGCAGGCTGGGTGCCTTGATAGAGAAACTTACATAATACATGTTAATAATACTTAATAACATAATACTAGTTTTTAGTGAAATGGTCCTGGGAATATTTGGAAAATGCGAGTGACTTTAGTTTTATAAATGATTGCAAGTTTCTAAAACTCCTGTTAACAGCCCATATACTCTACCATACGTTGTAAAGCGCTACATGAGCTGGCTGCAGGGTGAGTGAGTCTTACATTTGCTGGGCCTTCAGCAGTTCCACCATCAGCAACAGCTCTTTCATCTGGCTCTTCAGCTCCTCCAGCTTGCCGTTTTGGTCTTCCGGCTCCAGACGACCTTTAACCCCAGAGGAAAGGCCATCTGTCAAGCTAACAGCCGAGGCTACCGCTGGGCTAGGCTTTGCCTCCATGCTTGGCGTGTGCTTGAGAAGGGATGGGGACTGGGATACTGTGTTTGTGGAAGGCTGTGAAGACACAAGGATTGATGGAGTTATAACCTTGTTTGGAGACTGGGAGCAGTGATATAAGGCTGTGTTAAAGGTGGCCTAGAATTCAATCTATGTGATATTTATTACAGAGTGACTTTGTGGCTGTACCAAGAATATAGAAGAATGATGCATTTACCCATGTCATTTTAAATCACCACAAAAAGGACATGTTAAATGTGGACTGCATTTATGAAACAATGTGTCATGTTGAATCTCTGAACCTGCTTTTCAATCAGTTTCCAGAGGCATTAAAATGTAATCTGGTTGCTTTTACATGTATTTTCATTTGTTGATAAGGTGAGATGGGATGGCAGAAGTATGTTTTATGCAAGGTTTTCTTTTTTTATTACAGAGATTCAGTCTATCCAAAAGCTAGTCTGTCGGCGTTCATTTGTTTCTGGAAATCAAGCTTGGAACAACAGGGACCAGTCTAATTCTTTTAAGAATAGAAAAAAAGGGTTAGCTAATGTTGTGTGGTTCTTCTTTAATTGGGTGTAAAGTCTTAGTAGTATCTGGGGCTGTCACATGAACGAAATGAAAACTGGCTGAGTTGCAGACATTCACTTTGACCTGTCTATTGGCTGCATCAAGTGGTCAAATTCTGAACTACCTCTGGTTACAAAACAGGTGTATTATCTTATGTATGTCTCTTATGTATCCTGGGAGTTCATGTCTTGTAATCTCACCCTGACAAACCCTCGTCCATTAGTTACGAGTGCTCTAAGCCCGACTCTCCTGTGTATCTGTGTGTACTCGTAACAGAGAGGTGGCTGGCTGAATTGTTAAGGTTAATTATCCCTCGCTGACTGTGATCAATCCACAGTGAGCAGGTAGTCAATCCAGTCAATAGCCCAAGTGATTGTGTCTCCAGTCTGTGGAGAGCCAATTATCAGGAACAGTTTGGTAAACCATCTCCTGTAAGCTTTTCCCGTGCTTATGTTATAATGTACAGACTGTTCTGGTCTCATGGTCGTTGGCCATAAAAGGGAAAAGTAACTCTTGATGTGAGAGTCGTTAAGGCTCAGGAGAGTTGTTAGTGACCCTGCTCAAGTCAGGTGATGTGTTTGTTGTTCTAGAGAGAGGATCTTTTGATTTAGGTTTCAGAACACTGTTGTAAATACTAGGAAACATGAATCTGAGGCCACCTTCTCTGTTCAAAGAGAGCTTTTCCATTTTCACAAAAATGGCTTCCTTCAAACCTCTCTCAAACCATCTGGCCTCTCTGGAAAAAATTTGGCCATTGCTGTCCTCAAAGGAATGTCCTTTGTCTTTGAGGTGGAGGTGAACTGCAGACTCAGGTCCTCCAGGATTGGTTCTTCTGTGCTGATACATCCTCTTGTGAAGCTGAAGCTGTTGTGTCGTTTCACCGACATAACTGTCACTGCACTCTTCACTGAACTGTATAAACTACATTACTCTGTTTGTGAGGATCTTGTCTTTAGGATGGACCAGTTTTTGATGCAGCGTGTTCCCTGGTTTAAGGGGACTGTAAAAGTCTAGGTGGGTTTTATGTTGTCACAAAATCTTAAAAATGTGTCTGCAATGACAACAAAGCTTTTTGAGAAGGAAATTACATAGTGTTTTTTTTTTTATTATTGTTTTATGCTTTGGCTTTTTTGGACCTTTTCTATGACTAAGAAGAAAAAGTAAAAAAAGTCTGGCAACATGAGTGTTAACTTGAAATCTAATCGAGTATATATAGTGCTGATGTCCGTGGTGCTGGCAGTAATTAGTAAACCTTGCCATAACCCACAAAAGCTACTTTTTCATTCCTGGATGGATTTCCGTCTAACTCCAATAAAAACCCACTAGGGCCTGAGACAAATTGGAATTAAATGTAATACCCATAGACACTAGGAATATTGTTTCAAATTGTTTCTGAAGCTAATGCACATTGTCTAATTTAAATTCTTAATAAAAACAAAAACAACTTTCTTTAAATATTGAGTGATGGTCACAAAAGAATAGTTTAGTATCGAATAAACAAGATGTGGTGTTGAATACATACATACACAAATACATACAACTTAACTTACCGTTGCTTTTCTGGCTTCTGTCAGCTTTGGTTTGGCACCATCATCTTCAGCTGCCTTAAAGGCTTTCTCTACGTTCACTTCCTTGTTGGGCTAGACAGAATATATAAATATGTAAATGTATTTATAGTTTATACTTAGTTTGTTCAAATGCTGTAACTCAATGACTGTAAAAATAATATTTGCTCTCTGTGTGGACAGTGAGAAATACGTAATGATTTTTACATTTACAGGGCATCCATTACTTCAAGAATACACAGCTTGGGCTACATGTTAATGTAGAACAATATTAGAAAATTGTATTCATCTGACACAAGTTCAAAAGTTATGCCCCTTAACTTAAACGCCGAGCCCTGATATAGACATACACTAAGTTTGAAGCAACTAGATCAAGTGAGAAGCTTTTGTTTGATTTCACATGGAATGACCCAACAGTGTTAATGTGTCTTGATGTGGAAAATAGTTAGGGCACATTTTCTGAGAAATCAGTTCTAGCACTTTTCACACCTGAGCCCTTTCAGGGTACTTTGCAGAGTAAAGCGGCATGTGTGAAAGGAGCTGTCAATAAAGAGCATTTTTGGAAGAGGTGGGGCCTTAAAGCAGGTGGATCAAAGGGGTTGTATAAAATGAGTCACTGAGTCTCTAAGTCATTATTAAAAACCATAAAGATGTCTTGTCTATAAAACATATGCAGTAGAAATGTGCTTACTGAATGTCCTCCTACAAACTGGGTGGGTGGTCTCCTGCCAGGCATCTTTGGTCTGTTTGCAGTGGGGTGAGACAGCTTATCCGAGGCAGACGACAAGTCATCAAAACTCATCAGATCTGAGAACATACAGTAACAGAATGTCAGCATTTTACTGTTCTCCTTGTTTTCTATAACACTTTTGCACCAAGGAAACAAAAAACATAGTGGATTTACTATCCTTGACAGGACACTGGTCTGGACAGCAGGCTGCACACTTTTATTACCAACAGGCTCGACTACTGTAATGCACTCATCTCTGGTCCAAAGAGAACCTTACATCTGCTTCAATTTGAACCAAGGACCAGGACCATGTTGGTTGTAAGGTTGATTTTCAAATTATATAATTTGTTTATAAGGCAGACTGATTTAAAACACGTGTTTTTAATCTATAAACAAGGAAAGCCCTTCAGATCCTCTGGCTCCTCACAGCTGGCTGTTTCACAAAGTAGGACCAAAAGAAGGTTAGTTAATATGATGGAGACAAAGTATAAAACCATGCCACCAAAATCTATTAGTCTTCCTCCATATATTAAGTAAAATAGAATGAAACCATTCAAACGGTTTTGAATATTGATGCACCTTTAGTTGCATTGAGTTAAAATTGCTTTATAAATAAAGTTAGATTGATTATTTTTTATTAATATAGTGATGAAAAAATTCATAGGAAACACTATAAGAAATTTGTGTAATTGTGCTGGTGGAGTATGGTGTAAGATCACTATCAAAAAGATGTATGCACAACTTTAAGCATTCGTATTCGTATTTTAGCATTCGTATTTGTATTTTTAAACATTTGTGCGTAAATTAACTTGACTGTAAAAATTTACGAGTACAACTCTGCTTTCTACGACTACGAATTCTTCACTACGAACACGAATTCTAGTTTACGGGTACGAGTAAAAAAACGGTTGAAATGACGTCACTGCCGTCCCAGGGCAGGTAGTCGAACCTCGATTCCATCTAACGCGCATGCGTCAAAGGTGAAAGATGGCTAACAACAGACCTGAGGCTGCTAGCCTAGGCTCAGCATCACAGGTAAAATAAATAACGTGTTTATGCAACATTTTTATACGATTTTACTATTTTGATAGCACTTTATAATGATATACATTCCTGCAACTCATAGACGTTATTGCTTTTGCTAGTGCTAGACGACAGAAGCGTTGATGAAGTGCTCTGTGTGAAAGTAACTTTATAGTTAGCGATGTTAGAACTTGACCTGTTAACTTAACTGCTATCATGTTTAGCAATGTCGATCAGAGCAGTAATGACAACTGAGCCAGACGAAGCGTTACTTGCTTTAGATTGCAAAATAAAGATAACGTTAACTTAGCTATGCCTATTTGTTTGCAAAGCGTGCTTCAGTTGTAATGTCTTGAATGTCTATTTAACTTAACGTTACATAGTGTTGAATTGGTACGGCTAAGTAAACGGTACCATGTATTGCATCTAATATGTATTTTGGCATTTACAGGGACCACTGGCTACTCGGTTACTGCAGCGTCTGGAATCAAGGATCTCTGACACGTTAAGTCATCCATAATTTAATTTGGACTACTTCCAGTACGTTGTAAATCAGGAAGCCTTTATTCTGACATTTGCATCCCAGCTGAAATTGTGGAGTGTCTTTTATTCTTTTAAAGGATGATCCACACAGCTCTTTCCTATTGTCAGCACCTGCAGTCTACCTGAAAATTCATTCAGTAAAATAAAAAACATTGACATTAGCCATAAGCAAACCTTTGACAGGGTATAACAACTCACTCCAAGGCAAAAGGCAAAAGTAAAAAAAAAAAAAAGTCAAAATAAGCATTGAATTGTTTTGTTTTATTGCTATTTTATTTGACAGTTTCTTATTTCTGTGAATAACTTTATTAAATATTACAAAACCATTGTTTTGCTGTTATTATTGGTTCACTTTAAAACCAAAATGAAGTAATGTCACAGCAAGCTTTTTGTAACTGGCAGCCTGTTTCAGATGTTCATCTTTATACCATTAACTCTTCTGTAAAAACTGCTTATATCTTAGGTGTTTCTTTGTGTCAGACAGACTTTCAATGCACTGAACCATTGATATATAAATGTCTCTGCCAAATGATTTTAACGATGCAGGGATCAATCATGGACTGTACAGTTTCCATACTAGCTGGAGTCAGCGGGCACTAAATTTTGGGACTTCAACTCCATAAGGTTCTTCAGGCACACCATCAAACATCTCCCAGTCAGTTCCAGCTCCATGTTCTGAAAATAGTGTTATTTTGTATAAAACATTTAGAATATTTTTTTGAAAAACACTGCCAAGCACACATTGATGTACAAAGGCCTAGTGCAGTGACTAAAAATAATTAAAATTATGCTCAGTTGACTGTCTAATTGTATGCGCTTAAGTGAAGCAACACACTACAGGCTAATTTTACATCTATATTTTTATTTAATAACTTTCTTCCAGAGTTACTGACACCATTAAAATGTTTTTACATTTCAGCTTTTTATACAAGTCTCAATTGACACTTTCAAGTTGAAAACATTTGAACTGCATTTTTTAACTGCACTTTGAGAGCTAGCTTCAACAAACCTGCAAATCTTCATCTGTCCCAAGGATTCTGCATGTGACCCACCTTCCAGTCCACCTTCCGATCGTAAAGGATGGGTGTCCCAGGCTTGAATGTTTAAATGGCCTTTGCCAGACGTGGAAGGAATGAATAAAGGGCACAAAACAGATGGACAGCATCTGACAAATCCAACAGGCCATCTTCTTCTAAACTGTGAAGAACTTCATAGTACAGATGAGTGAGTGATGAGAGTCCCAGACATCTCGCCATAGGCGTTCAATTCTAAACAAGAAATAAAAGGCCTTACTCAACTCAAAAGTAATCATTCACATACATTTACTAAAAATACTTTCCAACAATGATTTAACATTCTCACTATGAATATACTGTAGATTATGTAAATTATCATTTTAACCTTTGGTTGTGTAGGCTTCGCCCAGCGATAAAGCTCCCTCTTCTGGTACCTTCAACACTGAACATGGTTTCAGCAATTGCGACATTTTCAACGCCTTCATTGCCCCTGACCCTGTAAAATGAATAGGGGAAATGCTCAGTTATAACTATAATTTATTACAACAAAATATCCATTGAACATTACTGAAATGATTGACAAGAGCATAGAAACAGTAGCACAATATTACTATTTACCTGAGCAGTTATTTGTTGCTGGTTCCAGATACAGTATCTATACAGACAACAGAGTTTCATTTAGTGAATATGCAAACGTTTAAATATACTCACATTGCCTACTGCACACACAATAATGACTTAGGTTAATATACATTACCAAATGTAATGCATCAAAAATTTGTTTATTGAACGTGACTTTTGCAGTGCACATGGATAAATGCACATTATTTAACTGCATGTAATCAACTACACTTGTCCTTTATATCCTTTATGTCCTTTTATATTTACTTTTACTTCCAGGTCCTCTTACCCAACTGTCTTGTTTTTCTTAATGTCTTAAGTCAATATAGAAACAAAAATAATACATAAAATAAATAATAATAATGCGGACGGACCCATATAGAGTCTATCAACCATCAACAGTCAATTTTGTGTCCACGTGCACTTATTACAAAGGCCGCTGTCAGTATGTCCTCCTGAAGATGCAACACTCCTTCTCTAATAAAAACACAGGGACTCATCTTTGAAGGAATTCAAGCCACTCCACAATTTCAGCTGGGATGCAAATGTCAGAATAAAGGCTTCCTGATTTACAACGTACTGGAAGTAGTCCAAATTAAATTATGGATGACTTAACGTGTCAGAGATCCTTGATTCCAGACGCTGCAGTAACCGAGTAGCCAGTGGTCCCTGTAAATGCCAAAATACATATTAGATGCAATACATGGTACCGTTTACTTAGCCATACCAATTCAACACTATGTAACGTTAAGTTAAATAGACATTCAAGACATTACAACTGAAGTACGTTTGCAAACATAGCTAAGTTAACGTTATCTTTATTTTGCAATCTAAAGCAAGTAACGTTTCTTCGTCTGGCTCAGTTGTCATTACTGCTCTGATCGACATTGCTAAACATGATAGCAGTTAAGTTAACAGGTCAAGTTCTAACATCGCTAACTATAAAGTTACTTTCACACAGAGCACTTCATCAACGCTTCTGTCGTCTAGCACTAGCAAAAGCAATAACGTCTATGAGTTGCAGGAATGTATATCATTATAAAGTGCTATCAAAATAGTAAAATCGTATAAAAATGTTGCATAAACACGTTATTTATTTTACCTGTGATGCTGAGCCTAGGCTAGCAGCCTCAGGTCTGTTGTTAGCCATCTTTCACCTTTGACGCATGCGCGTTAGATGGAATCGAGGTTCGACTACCTGCCCTGGGACGGCAGTGACGTCATTTCAACTGTTTTTTTACTCGTACCCGTAAACTAGAATTCGTGTTCGTAGTGAAGAATTCGTAGTCGTAGAAAGCAGAGTTGTACTCGTAAATTTTTACAGTCAAGTTAATTTACGCACAAATGTTTAAAAATACAAATACGAATGCTAAAATACGAATACGAATGCTTAAAGTTGTGCATACATCTTTTTGATAGTGATCTTACACCATAGTGGAGGGCCTCAGAAAAGCACGACCCAGAGATGCTTTTTTCTTCCTTGTTCTATTTCATGCAACAAACAAAAAAAAGCACATAATAACATATAAGGAAACTACATCACAAACAAATGAAAAGGGGCATAATGGAGCATAAACTTACAATGTCTGCCTCTTAATTACAAAACACAACACCTGTAGACCTCAGTGTGTGCATTAGAGGGCATTCTTCCACCCTGAACTCAGCAACACTTGAAAACTGCAGGGACTGTTGTGCAAAAGCACTTTGCACCTATAATGTCTTTAACTGCTCTGATTTCTATTGGTGTCTATGGTTTCATGGCGATGCCTGTCAGACTGACTTTAGGGTTTTAACTTTTTAGCACTTTTATCAGGCATCTGTCACAAATATCTCTAGTGGAACCGCTTTAGGATGGTGCCATTAGATCCTTTTCACATGTCATTCCCCTTTGACCAAACGTGTCACTTTCTTCCAGCTTTAACTGCAACACTGATCTTCTTCCCTCCCTTGTTCATCCCTTAACTTTGTGAAAGGCTCTTTTTTGACAAGTAGTGCTGTAGAAAGCTTGAGTTCTTGTTTTCCTATGTCTGCAGCAAAATAAAAACCTCTACTGTGACGGAAGTGTGACAAGCATGCATCAAGTGCAGCAAGTGTCTGAGGTCGCCAGTGTTGGTTTTACTCATGTTAAAGCAGCCCTGCGTAACTTTTAGCCCCAAAATATATATTCAACAATTTAATGATTCATAGACATGAGAACTGTAGAATCATGTCTATCTCACTGCTAGGGGGTGCACTGTTGTGGTTGCTCTTAGATGACTGTGTTGGTGGAGAATGATTAGCTTTAAGATGCATCCAATATGTAGAGCAGCTCAAGGATGTGTTACAAAACTAACAGGAAGGAGAGACAAAAGTCCTGATTTGAGTGTTTTGAGTGTGACATTGAGCAGTTATACAAGATTTATTTACTAGTTGATGTTGATACCAATTTATTTTATAAAATCCATCCATCCATCTTCTACTGCTTTATAAAGTCATTATTAATTTTTGGTTAAAATGTTTTTGTTGTGTCCAAATACTCTTGAGAGTCCTCACTATTGGCACCTGTTTTGTTTGTTGGATCGCACTGATTTTGAGTCAGAATGAATGTGTTAATATTGTATGCAGTTATACCTATATCACTTATTTGCAAAAACCTGCATTTACTCATTCGTGGAAAAAGTGGTATTGAGACATCCGTACTTATTGATCAAAAGCTCAGCAAATTAAATAATGTAGTTCCAGTACCAGAACCAGCAACTACAAATAAAGGCTAAAACAATAACCACTTAAATGCTCAATTGTGCTTAGAAAGAAATATTTGCTCAGCTTTAAACATTGTTGATGTGGAAAGGCCTTCATACAAACCTGGTTCAGATATCTTTTCTGTCAAATCCACAGAGATGGGTTTGGGTTTGGTGGGAGGTAATGGCTCAACATCTGGCTTTGGCCGTGTAGGCTGCACCTCTCCATTTTGTCTGCAAACAGAGGAGAAAACTTTCACTGACTCAAGTATTGACCAAGCTTTAAAAACAGAAGGCAGTAAGTATGAGGCAGAATTACTTTAGGCTTGATGAGGTGGTCAGGGGCTTGTCAGGTTTCCTGGGCAGCTGGCTTAAAGGCCGGCCTTTCCCTGGAGGGGTGGGCTTGGGTGGGGGGAGCGGCGCAGGCTTGGATAGTTTGGGTTCTGGCATAGCTTTGTCAACTATTACAGAGGAAACAAAAGAACAATACACATGGTTAAAAATATCTAAAGGTAGTTTAAAACATAAGGAGAATATAATGCCAGATCAGACACTAGAAAGCTAGTAGCATAACAGCATATATTAAGTGTCTGTTTTTCAAAAATGTCTTGTACTGAGCACTGGCTGTCTTGACTTTTTCTTTTTTGTTTACTTTTCTTGAACTTTGCCAGCTCTAGTCCTACTAAGCTCAATAAATTTTCTAATATAGTTGGACCACACATTAAACATTAAAGATGTTAAAAAAAACAAAGCAATTTCTGAACCTCTTGGTAAATAAAAAGTATTGTCTGCATATACAATTATTATTTGTAAATTGAATAAAGATACACATAAATCTCTACAGTAAAAATTAAATTAGCCTCACGGGACTATCATTAATGTAAACGGGCTGAGAAAAATAAAAAACAGAGAGAGAAAGTCAGAAATATATTATTTATATTGTATGTACAGAACTTGATCATTCAGTCCCGCACGCTGAGTTCAATGGCTGTGTTCCAGCTGCTATTATGAAGGAACTGATGGTAGCCTAATAACACCAATTACTATGAAGCACCCTGTCGAGTGATTGTGAAAAGAGATCATGGAAAGACCTAACATGTCTGTTACATTTGTTATTACGTGTTGGACTTTTGTGCTCTTTCTTGTACAGATGGAAACCTGAGAGCTTCTAATAAACAAGAGTGTTTTATAGCAGCATAAATCCATGTGACCTACGAGAGGAAATCATGCTTAGGCGCAGTGCTGCTTGTGGCAGTGTGAATATATCTAAAAAATATTTTAGAAGGTTTCCATGTTTTGATGGTTTTATCCCCCCAAATGCAGGGCTTTAACTGTTGTTTTTGGGTAGTGTGGATTATTCTCACTTTGAGAACACATGACCTTTTTCAAAACAAATGTAAACAGCCTTTTGGCATAATGTAATAGAAGCCTAATTAAAAACAATCTTTTGATATTATACCCTTATTTGGTGACATTTTGTATGCCCCATTCTGACAATGGAAACGCCTCTAAATGTGTGCAGTGCTGAACCAACCCCTGCCCTACCACCCCAGAGGAAATAAGACACAAGACTGTAAAAGCTGTCAAATTAATGGAAATCAGTGAATTCTCTGATCTTACTCTTAATGCACACACTTCCTGTAAACCTCTGAGTGAGACATCGGATTTGACTTGCCTTAGCTTATCGTGATTACATCAATACCAGCCGAGTGCCGCTCTACCGAGGCCCACAGCTCACCATCGACCCTTTCTGTTTCTTTCAACTAACCATGTGTACAGGAACACAGTAAACAGTAAAGTTATCTGAAGTTCTACTAAAAAAAAAATAAAAAAAATCTTCAGAAAGAACACTTCGCTATTTATAGTTTACTGTGATGATCTTAACAAGAGGCCATTCATTCTCTCGAGCAAAAAAAAAAAAAAAACAACCCAAAAACAAATATCACTCTTAAAACAAAAAGTATATGCATATCTTGTTTTTTGTCCCAAATCCCACAGAAATAGCAGGGCTGGCTAATCAAATAAGAATGTTTAGAACAATATTAAAAAGCTATACTGTGAGTTTAAGTGGAAGGAAACTGACAACATAAAAAGTGTGTGTGTAACGGTAGTAGACTTGCTGATTTATGCAAAATAGCCATGCGCTTAGATATAATTGAGCCCTTTTTGGGTCTTTTAACAACATTTTATGTCACAGAGGCAGACAAGCGAGACATCCAACTGACATCTATCCAACAGCTTGATATTTACTCTGAGGAGAATGTTGTTGTTTTTTATAACTTTTGTAGAGCATGTTTGTGTTCTGGAAGGATTGTGGACAGGCATTCTAGTGTGGCATATAAATACCTAAGAAAAAGTCTTTTGTTAATGAGGCATTTATCATTATTGCAATATCAACATTCAAAGAATTCATATAAACTGCATAGTGTGTCAAATAATAGTGCAACTTTTTGTTTTTGTCAAAAAAAAAACAAAAAAAAAACAGAAATTAGTCAAGAGCCATGCGTTTTGTTTCCAACTGAATTGCAAAAAGGAGGAAATACTGCATGATCAGATCATTATTTATTTTTAATATATTGGTTTCCAAATATTGTGCCGCCAAACTGCAGTGTATTAAAATGTATTAGAAAAATTCAGTCTACCTGTTACAGTGCTATGTATAAAAAAGAAAAGTAGTCACAATGATGAGGGCACAAAATAGTTTAATGCACAGGATAAGCGAGGTAAGTATTTGAACAAAAGACGTTGCCGCCCCACAAGATTTGAAAAATATGAAAATATGCAATCAAAATAAATTAAAAAAGGAGTTGAAGTAAAAGCATCTTCAAGGTGAAGATGTTTCGTCTCTAATTCCAAGAGTCTTTATTTCTAGAATTGATAAAGTCTCTTGGAACTAGAGACTAAACGTCGTCCAGATGATTTTACTTGAACCTTTTTTCCAAGATGTCCTGGATGACTATGAACCTTCACAGACAATCAACATATATCAATTATTTGTGGTTATGTGCTCAAATGAATGTAGACAAAGTCAAAAAGATATTGGAACCATTCTCACTTATGTGTGGTTGTACCCAATCAGTACGTTTTATGCAAGTGGAGAATATCAAATTTCTGCCTTAGTCTGATTATCACGTGTTAAACTGGTGTTGTTGCTTGTAGTATAAGGTTTCAAACATAAATCAATAACAACAAATGAGTAGCACACTATAGTCAAACTAATGCCTTTGAAAAAAAAAAAAAATATTAATTTAAAGCCCATAACAAGAGCCTTATTTTTATGCATAACCTGGTGCTACAACAGCAGTCCTTCCACACTTATCAGCTTTCTATCAGCTATCTTTTTGTTTAATTCACTTTATCAGCTACATTGCATATGCAACTAAGAAACCATCGCTGCGTCTTGGAGCAGCGGAAATAAGATAAGGGGCACACTCCGCAGAAACACAAGCAGGTGACAACAGACCAAACAGTAATGTAACAGTAAAGTATTGTTGTAACAATAATACAACAATCCCAATAAACCACGTGAACACAAACAGGCTCCAGCTCTGTTTAGACCCATCCCTGTGTCAGTGTCTGTTTATTAATTATCAGTTAACTATGAACTCCCCCTACTAGTGTACTGTTGTTTTTAATGTGTTCATGTGCTTTTGGAAGGTGCAATTGCCAAGTAAGGGTTTTTGTTTCTTACTTAGTTTTATTTCTAACTCGTAAAGTTGTTTCTCTGTTGGTATGAATTGTTGTTTACCGAGCAAATTAGCAGTGACAGTGAAGAAGTTGTTAATTTCAACAAAGGCTTAATGCTTTTAAAATCAACAGTCTATGAAATCTATCAGAGAGGGTTTAGTCAATCTTTCAACAACGTTTGGGTAAGCTCTGCATTTTAACACTTCTTAGGTAAATTAAAAAAAGCAATATTCAACCTGGAGCTTTAAATTCTCAGTGCGAGTTTAGCCTGCTGTCTTGCATGTTTTTTGCTGCACAATTTCAATCCTTCAGATATGACTTGATGTACATTTGGTTATTTGCTCTGTTAGTGGAGCCTGAAAGAGTAAACTTGCCTCTGTCCTCTGGCCTGATGAGAGAAGGTTTCCTGTCAGCACTGGGGATCTCGGGTTTAGGAGCTGAAAGACGGAACATAGTAAAGCAATTTTTTTAAAATGCCTTCTTCTGTTTGTACCACTCTGCTGTAAGTGAAATCAGATCTCCAACACATGTACACACACTTTTTAGAAGCAACTCCCCACTTAGGTACCCAGTTACATGAGACAATAATACATTTCTTCAGAGGCCACAAAAACCACATTTACATACACACAGGAAGTCATCTACAGAAGCAAAGGGGCCAGATGGGTACAAAACTATCGAGACAATTGTCACATCCTGACAGACAGGAAATGTTGCTGAAAGTGTGCATTTGCAAAGTGAAGATGCTGGCAGTGGTACAAAAGTCAAATGCATTTCTGATAAGACTAAACAAACTGAGTGAATAATAACATAATAATATGAATAATAATGACAAGACATTTTGTCACAATTTCCACTTCAATGATGTGCAGGTGTGTATCCTTACCAATGCCTTTAGACGGCGGAGGGGGCTTCACTGGTTTCTGATGGAGACAACACAGAAAAATAGGTCAGATAAAGATTAACATAACTCAGGCCAGTAAAAAGGCCACAAATTAGGTTTGGGCTAAATGTAGAAAATCTAATTAAAATCAACTCAAAAGAAGTCATTTAAAGCCGAGTAAACAGACTATTTTCAAGACCACATTCTTGAAATCATGTGAACTCACAATTATTAAGGACAAAGACATGTATACATGATATAAAGTTGTGCTCATAAGTTTACATACCCTGGAAGAATTTGCGATTTTTGGCCATTTTTCAGAGAATATAAGTAATAACACAAAAAAAACTTTTTTCACTGATAGTGGTTGGGTGAAGCTATTTATAATAATAATAACAATAAAAATAATAATAATAATCTTTATATAGCACTTTTCCACCTATTGTAGTAGGCCCTCACAGTTACAGAACATCACTGGAGGCAATGTAGGTTAAATGTCTTGCCCAAGGACACAACGACAGTATGTGGAGGAGAGCGGGATGTTATGGAATGTTTCGAGTGGGGATCGAACCACCCACCTGCCGGGTCGAAGGATGACAGCTCTACCCACTGAGCTACTGCCGCCCTATTATTGTCAATCAACTGTGTTTACTCTTTTTAAATCATAATGACCCAAATAATTTAAAACCCAAATGACCCAAGTCAAAAATTTACACACGTTTACAACACCTTTGTGACAGTCTGGTTAAGTCATTGATATAAGACTGCTTATGACATTTACTGAGTAAGACCTTGTCATAATGATTGTGATCTTCTTCTGTGGAGGCTCAGACCCTGGAGGCTCAATAATCCGCCGACTAAACCACACCCTTTTAATCCACTCACACTGTTTAATCCCTTAGGGTTACACATCCTTTGTAACACGGCCAGTTCACAATTACATATCCTTCTGTCACACTGGCACCTTAAACAAATATAACTCCGTTATGTCACATTTACAAACTATTGTGCTTACATTTGTGAAGTAATTGATCAAATGATTCTACACATCCCTTTCTTTATGTTAGTAAAATCATGGTTACTGCAGTTGCTTTGGATGATAAAAAAGGACACCTATTCTGGCCTTTTCTGAACATATCTTTTTCAGCACTTAAAACAGCTTTACATGTTTTAGACATAAAAAAGACAACAGATTAAATACACTGCATTTTTGATTCTCAAATGAGTCTACAGAAACTGGGGGAATAACAATTTGACTTACATTGACTATGTTAAGCTTTTTTATGATGAAATGAGAAGTAATCTGAAAAATATTCTGCTCAGTTTATGCAAAAAAGCATTACATAGGTCTATGCTAGAGAAAAACAGTGGCAATGACTTTAGGTAGGTGATGACAGAGCTCCGCTGTAAAAGAGTGACACTGAGAAACTGGTGTTTGCTTTTAAATATTATCCTACTTTGGATGATAAAGAAACATCCTAATAGTACAGAACACTGAGTTATTAGTCTTTGTTCAACTCAATGCACCACAGCCCCAGCTTTGAACAGGATTAGTGTCTCTTACTGACTGCTTTGCCGACTCTTCATTGTGTACTGTGACTAGGGTGTGGTGGACATGAAGCACGGAAGAAAGTGCTCTGGGGAAATATTTCAGCACTGCTAAAAAAAACAACAAAAAAAAAACGACTTTTCACTTTTTTTGGCAGAGTTAAATGCCCAATTGTCAGTAAACGGATGTTATGGTGAATCCTCGCATATATCATATGTTGTCATTTATAACACAAAGTGATCTTGAGAGAAGCTTTAAAATTTTTAATTTTAAAGCTTCTTTTTAAATGTGCTTTAGAAATAATGTCTGATTGAAAGTCTGATTGAATGACTATGCAATTAGCTGATTTGTGGTGGTATTAGGTCTGTATAATAATATTGTGTTGATGATAGGTTAAAAATATATTCTGCAGCCCTACATTCAATAGCATAATCACACATTCACACGTAGGCAGGTTATTAAACATTTTTCCTCTACATTTTAATTGTTTATTCTGGCTTTGAGATCTAGGGGTCTTTTTGCAATGTTTGAAAAAGATGTAGTAAAATCCTCTGCAGATGATGTACATTTAAAATGTATGTGTAGACATGGCCTATGCATCTGGTCTGACTATTTTAAAAAGGCTTAAAGCTCATTATATGCATTATATGCAATCACATCAACTAAAGTCTGTCACACTGCCAGATATAACATAACACCTTTAGGACTCATTTGTGCAGAGTTTTGCAAGTACAGTTAGTATCTTACTTTACCTTAATAGAATGTGTGACCTTGCATATACTGTACTAACCATGTCAGTACCACGAGGGGAAAAGTAAATGCACAATCTTCTCTGAACAGAACTCTCCAGCACTAGCCAGAACCTCAAAGGCAGTATATTAAATCCATTTTCACACATCATTTTCTGGCTTTTGAGATCAAACATGCTTCAAGAATCCAGGGGATGTCTTCAGGATATGATTTGATACATGTCAGGAGACTCCTCCTTGAACCGCCACCTTATTGTGGTGGAGGGGTTTGATATCCGGAATGATCCTAGGAGATCGAGGACACGCTGGAGGGACTATGGTTCTCGGCTGGCCTGGCATGTTCGATATATACATAAATTCATACTGAGGCTTCATGACTTTTTCAGCACAAAACGCCAGGTTTCAAAAGTTCCACAATTACAACTTATTGTGCCTAATGCCTGCAACGTTAACAGTGCAGGTTCACAGCACCTCGACTGGCTCCACAGATGTACTACAGCCTCTCCTTACTGCTGAGCGCTTCTGTGTGAGGGCCAACTGTTTTGATTATGCTACCGGCCAGCATTTGGACTTAACTTAAACGTGTAAACAATCCTCTAAAGTGAAATTCACTGTTTAAAATGGCTTTTAGACTTGATAAAAATACAGCAACAGTCACGTAAAACTGCAAATACAGACACTAAATACAATAACTATTTACAGTGTTAATTCTGAATTTAAACCATTACGTTCCTAAAAGCATATAGTGGAATTATACCTGATGATCGTAACTGCTGTATTATTCTTTCAGGAAACAGCTGACATTATACATTTCAAGTAGGAAGACCCAATTAATCCCAGAGCTGTGAAGATGTATTTTTAGCTCACTGCACTGCCTCACTTTATCCGAGAATAGATAACACTGGCTTTACTACACCTTACCCGTTCCCCTCTTTCCTGATGGGGACAACACCCATGAGCTTGTTGTGCAATGATTAAAATGAGCAGCTGTCGTATTTAATCAGGAGTCGCACACAGCTTACCTCTTCAGGGTCCTGCTTCGGTGACAATTTCACTGACCCCCTCGATGGGCCAGTCTGAAACATGAACACAAGATTAGGGAACATAATCATGGACCACTTATATTTAAAAAAACAGAAAGCATATGAAAAGGTCAACTCTATTAGCATGACCCGACTAACTGCAGTGCTCATTAGTAAAGCTGCCACAAGGGCTTTACTCCAAAAAGCATGTGGCTGATTATCAAGAGGCCTTATTAACATTATTATTATTATTACTACACATGTCGAAAAGCCTTCATAATTAATCAGGCATAATTTTTGCATAACCTTTACCTCATCTTACCCAACCCATCCTATAAAAAATGGAACAGCATACGCAACAGGTGATGGGCCACAGCTTAAGTAAGGGATCAACACGTCACTGTCACAACTTATGAAATTTAAAGTGTCATTTAAGGCCTGTTCATCAGCTGTTACTGTCAAATTAATGTTGCAGAAATGATGCACCTTCCATGAAGGTAGCAAATGTTAGTTGTGCTTACTCCATTTTTCATAGAGTAAGTCCAACTCTACAAATCTGTACAAAAATCACTTGTGCATGTTTCACTGAACAAAAATCTGATTCTCAGTGACATCTACATTTTCACAATCTCCAACTACTGTTGCACTGTTCAAGCCTCAAGCAGAATAAAACTACATTTACTTTTCAAAACTTTACAAATATGAGGATTTATATATATGTTCACACCCTCTGGAAGTGGAAAGTATAGAAACATCAAACATGGGATCAAATGCTTTATTCCGTGAAAATAGAAAAAATGTGTAGAATAACTTCCACATTCTTTATATAGAAGTAGACAGAGGCCATTTCCTAACATTAGTTTTATCCTCGTCATTATGTCTTTGTTGACGAATTAAATTTTTCTTCAATTTTGAATGCACAACACTATTGTGGCCCAAGTTTTTATTTAAACTGTGTCTAATCCAAGTTTGGTAAAAGTAACAGATGTGGTTTATAGTTTTGTTACAACATGATTAAATTTAAATCTCGGTTTAAGGGAAAACTAATCTGAATATACCAGTTAAAAACTTAAACCTTGTTGGTGCATCCTGGCCAATACATAAATCAGTATGTGTGTGTTTACAGGACTCTGATCCACACTCACCTCTTTCTCTCCATCATTCACTATTACGACAAAGTTATCAGGGAAGACCCCCTCTTTGCCCCCGACCTCTCCTCTCCACCAGCCGGGCTCCCCTGTGTCCTGAAGCACAACAGCACACATTTAGGTCACACTAGGTAACACTGCTTCTATCCAGAGTATCACACACATCCTTCATGTCAGGAAAAATATAGCTGAGTTAATAGCACTTCCAACATTCTCCACTAGATGGTAGCAGCTGTCCAAATAAAAACTAAGGCTCATGCCCAAAATATTCATTAGTGCTATCTAATACCAGTGTTTGAGTCATTGTAGTTGTAGTGCTTGATTTTTTTATAGCTTGTTTTTCTGGTTCTATGCTCCTTAATGTCTCTTTAAAAAAGTCCTTATTTAAGGACCAATAAATCATTTCTTATAGCTGCAAGGCTCAAAAAGAATAATTTTAAATGAACAGTGGTATGTAACAAATGTAAAGCTAATTTATTGGTTTGAGGTATACATTACTTCTTTTCTTAAAGGTGGCGTAGGCAATTTTAACTGGACATCATTGGGAAAAATAGTAGCAACAACCTTTAAACATGTTATACTGTAGTTCATCTATAGCAGATTTATTACAGTTTTTATTATTATTGAATGAAGCACACACATAATGCAGTTAGCTTAATGTGCTATTTTAATAAAAGGTGAATACAACTTTTTTTATTATTATTATTATTATTATTAATTGCATAGCAGCAGACAACAACTAAGTATTTGAGATTACCTTTTTAAATTGTTCAAGACTGCCTTTAAAATTTTGCCTAATGCAAAAACGCCAACTGTTAAAGTTAAAAATAAAGACAACTAACCAGATAGTTTAGCCTCAGATTAGTATGAATTAGGGTGTGGATTTGAATCTGACAAATGAGCTTTTTCTTGAGAGTCACTGTGTCTGTAACCTAAGGCTAAGCCAAACCAAGAAAAAACAACTGAACAGGTTTGTCTAAAGTCTTCAAAGATATGAATCTGGAAGATGAAGTGTTCCCAAACAAGAACCATATGAGAGTATGATTGCTGCATCTATAAATGGAATTAAGTCGAGACGTCTTGATACTTTAAACAGGTTTACTGCTTTCAACACCTTTTATATGTCAAAGGTAAAGGCTGCTCTAAAAAAAAAAACAGATTTCGAAACACGGTCACTGAACAAGTTTGTTTCCTTGTGACTCTTTTGGTTGTGTTTTAGCTTCAGTAATAATCATAACTAGTGTAGAAGCTCAAAGCACAGATCCCAATACAACCACTGAGCAAAATGAGTTAGATCAGTTCGACACAGTGTTGAGGCAGGTTAAAGTTTGGTATGTAGTGAAATCATACAAGCAGTATATCATTTGTGCTTCTATACAAGAATGAAAAAAAAAATAAAGTCAACTTTGAAATGCAGACGCCATTAACCAAATTAAAGAAACAAATTAACCTTGAAGGATGAAGGTACAGTTGTGCTCATAAGTTAACACACTTGTAGCAAGATTTGTGATTTTTGACAACAGAAACCTTTTCTTTCACTCATCGTTAGTGGTTGGACAGACAGACCTGTTTTTGATGTGCGCTGTTAAAAAGAGTAAAACTCCATTTAGTCCCCACAATAGTCTTATTAAACTGAAGTTTAAAGCTTACCATAAACTTCTATGTCTGAGTTCAGCATCAGACTGAGGCGATCTAATAATTTTGTTAAACATAGCCTAATTGTATTGACAATTACTGTGTTTTACTTTATTTTTCTTCTTTCAGTTTTTCTATTTTGTGTCGTTTCTTTGTGTAAGCTGATGTATCCAGTGCTGGAATAGACACACTCAACTGATATATCAGAACAATTAGAGCGTTCTTATATTATTTAAAGCTTCTGCCTTCTTGTATAAACATATAACCTTGCACTGCAGCTGGATTCTGGAGAGATTTGGCAGTTTCCAAATTCGGGTATGGGTATCGTGTAACGTGTGTCGCACCAAGCTAACCACTTCAAACCATGGGCTCACCGGTCTCTTGTGACCAATGATGTGGCAGCACAAACAGGAAGAGGCGGGTTTTTAATTTGACAAATGTAAAAAGCATTTTCTTCTCCTCTTTGTTATCAACACTGAAAAACATTAGCGTTGACGCTAACGTGTTTCTCTAACGCTAAAAAATGTGACACTAAAGAATTTTCTGGAAGGAAAAGATATTTGTGCTTTTCCTCCTACTGGCTTTGGCATAAACATTTTATTGTTGCAACAATTAGTTGTTTCTTCATAACAGCCTCACTGTGGTTATGTCAAATGAGGTGTTATAATTTGGCTAAAATAAATCCAACTACCAAACAAGTTTCCGGCAGAAGGCACCTCCATTTTGCAAACGCTTTTTGCGGCAGGCTTTAATTAATAAAAAAATACATCCTTCATAATAAAGCCCAGATGATGCCTTGACATTTTTTTCTCTTTTTTCCAAGAATAATTCTTCAATGTTAACAGAAATCGGGCAGTTTCTCTTTAAGCTTATTTAGCTTTTGGCCTTCTTTGAGCTTGCCTTATGACTCTTTATCCCAAGAACCATAAAATTTGTTGCTGTTTTCCATTAAATGCTCTATTTATATCAACAGACTACAGTGTTTAGCTCCACCTTTCAGTAGATGACCTTATTTGGTCCCAATGACCATAACCCTTTTGATAGAAACATCTCTAAAACATAACCCGACTTGTCCCGCACCGCTCAAGTGAAGACTTACCTTCAGTTAAGGCCCCAGAGAAACCAAACCCATTCTTCCATCACCAAAACCCTTGGTACAAACTAAATCCACAGCCGTTACTAACCTTGCTCAGTATATGAATGATGTCTCCTACTTTTAATGTGAGCTCATCTTCATTTGTGGCCTCAAAACCAAATGTCACTTTGCAGTATTCTTTTGCTGAAGAAACACAGAGTAAGATACTTAAAATACAAACCTATAACAAACTATCAAGTGTGCAAACTGTATCCAGAGATTCTGAAGTACTTACAGTGTTGTTTGCTTATGGCTTTGCTGTCTCCGTCTCCTTTGTGCGAGTCTGTCACATGGGGATGGGCGGATGGCTAAAATGAAGCAAATGATACAAATGGAGATGGTTTATTGAACGTGAGAGGACACGTGGCAGAATATGAGGGAGTCCTTTTGGCTTTGATCAAATTACAAGAACAATGACAGTTTTAGTGACACGCTGATAAAGGAGTTAAAATAAGTAAAAATACTATAAATGGACAGAAAAAAGATAAAAAGGTTGAGATGAAGCCAGAGTGGAGTAAAGCGAGGCAGAAAAGTGACCAGAAGTCAAGTTTCCATTAATATTCATATAACCACTGACTTAATTAATGCAGTGTATTCACTCACTCTTTTATGTTACAAATTCATAAAGTGAGAGGTGCCAACTCAAAAACCAGAAACAGGAAATGTTTGCCTTGTTACAGTCTAATATAAAAAAAGGCCCATTGTGCATTATTATTTATTCTTGGTATGGTAAAGTTTATCGCAAGAACCAGACCAGCTTAGTTTTATTTTAGATTTTCACCAAAGAGATGAATTTGGTTCACGTTTTAATAACACTACCTTAATTAAAGGGTGTCCAGTATGATACACATTACAATATATTATAATGGAAACATGACTAAACACTTCCAACACGTACATTATCTAAACAATGTTCAAATGCTTAAGTAGAAGGTGTGAAGGATGGAGGTCATAAGATGAAAACTCAAAAAAATGAGAGACCATCAAAAAAATGAGGAGGTCTATGTTATTGGTGAAAGAGAGTGAAGGCTGTGTGAGGAACAGACAGAAGCAAAAGGAGGAAAAAAAAAACGTTACACAATATAGAGGCAAGTGGTGAGCTGCTAGAAAAGTGTTTTAGACAGGTTTCAGAAAAGATGTGAACACTTCCTGTTCAGCCTTTGACATAATACTTGTACAAACAAAACAATATCTATTTGTTTTGTGAGGCTCAACTAAAAAAGTTCCAACTGTGTTGAAAAACTGCCATTAATTTGTTGTGAGTTAATAATTGCACTCTTTCCTGAGCAGACTGTTGATATCTTGTAGACCACATTTTATTTCTTCTACTAAAGCTATCGCTGCTCAATGTCTCTTGAGACACTGGGTAAACGTTAAACAGAAGGTTAGATAAAAAGCAGAAACAGAAATAGAACACAATACTGAGAAAACATGTAATAACAAGGACTATTCCAGGTCAAAACCGGATCTAGACCGGGTCTAAACCAAGACTAAATCTGGTACATACATACAAAAGGACCTTTCAGTGTTTTTATGGTATAAATATTGCAATTGCTGACTAAACAAAGTACTGGTTTACTAACTCCAATAATAATAATTTTTCTAGGTTTCTATATACATGCAGTCATTATTATTACATGCTCATCCTTTATTGTTGTTGTTACCATCTGAAATTTAATTTTACAATTACAAGGTATTATAAAATTGGTGACACGTTATACTCACACATTTGAACAGTACTCACTTTGTCTTTCTTCTCCTCCATATCGGCACTCGGTATTCGGGCTTTTAGTTTAACCGAGGCTCCACTGAAAATATCTCCGAAGCCTACTCCGATGATCTTCTTGGGCGGCATGATGGCTCCATTCCCTGAGGTGGCCAGAGGTGATGTTGGAGTAACTGCTGTTTCTGTTGCAGGTCCATCTGAAGAGAGGAAACAAGCTGAATCTTATCCACACTTTTGATGATTTTATCTTATGCTAGAATACACTTTCATAACCTAAATCTTAAAAAGTATTTTGGTCAGATGTTTGCTTGACAAGCTCAAAACAGTCTTTTTCAGTAAATAATAAAAAAATAATAATATAATATAATAATAGCATTCACTAAAAACATCTCATGGTCCATAATTAAGTTTGGACTTTTAATTATATTGGAACAGTGCAGTTAAAAAGAATAACATTTCTAAATAAATTGTAAATATTAACACTAGGGCCAGACTGATCAGACTATATTGCCCAATAGAGAATAAGGACAAAAGTTGGCCGATATATGCCAATGTTCACAGGGTTTCTGCTGCATTCATTGAGCAAAAACGTCACCTGGCCATGCCCTTGAATAGGCTGTAAACATCAGTAAAAACAAGACAGGAAAAAATCTTACTGTGGACAGAAAAAGTATGTGAACCTTTTGGAATTTTATGGTTTTCTGAATAAATTTGTCCTAAAATATGAAGGGTGCACGTGACAGAGTGGTAAGCACTCCTGCGCTTACAGCAAGAAGGTTGTGATTTCAAAACTCGGCCAACTACGGTCTTTTTGTGAGGAGTCTACATGTCCGTGTTACTGTGGGTTCTATATGTCAGCTGGCAACAAAGTGTCCCTAGTGAAGGAATGTGTAGGTGGATGGTTGTCTGTCACAATCAAGACAAGACAAGACATTTATTTTTATATAGCCCAATATCACAACAACAGTCACCTTAAAGGGCTTAACAGACTGCACTAGACAACATCCCCTGTCCTTAGACTCAGGATGAGGAAAAACTCCAAAAAAACCCAGCCGGGAAAAAAGAGAAACCTCAGGGAGAACCACAGAAGGAGGGATCCACTCCCAGGACGGACAGGGCGTGCAGTGATGTGACCAGGACAGTTGAAAAATACATATAAATAAAAAACATATTCACAAAAACATTTATGTTGACAGTCCATCTCTGAGTGTCAGCCCTGCAACTGGCCACTGTCCAGGGTGTACCCCACCTAAGGCCCAAAGTTGCTGGGATAGGCTCCAGTCACCCACGACCCCTTATGGACTAAACGTTAGAAAATGGTTTGAATTAAAATGTGATCTGATCTTCATCTAAGTCAAGGTTATTGATAAATAGACTACAGCTACTTTGAATGATAAAAAAAAAAAAAATCCTCAAACTTTTGGAGTTTGCTCTGCACAAGAAGAACACACTTATGTGAGCCGTGCCTTGCCAAAAAGAGCTTTCAGAGGAGCTACGATCAAGAATTGTAGCTTGCTGTTCATGAGTCTACAATTTACAGCAGGACATCAATTCACAGCAGGACACCACAAAGAACGCCACTGCTTACTAAAAGAACATTGCTGCACGTCTGAAGTTTGCAAAAGAGCACACCGACACTCCACAGAGGTACTAACAAAATATTTTGTGGACTGATGAAACTAAGATTGAACTATTTGGAAAAAAACAGCGCTACAGCTGGCAAAGAAAGAGTACAGCATATCAACATGAAAACATCATCCCAACTGTAAAGTATGATGGCGGAAACATCATGATCATCATCATCATCATCATGATGAAGTATATCAATTCTTCAAGATAATGTGAGGATGTTTGTGCGTCAGCTGAAACTGTGTAGACCTTCTACAACAGGACATGCAATAGGACTACGACACAAAAAACCAGAGGAAGTCCACAACAGAATGGCTTCAGAAAAACAAAATCTGTCTTTTGGATCATCCAAGTCAGAGCCCAGACCTCAACACAATAGAGATGCTATGGATTGACTTGAAGAGGGCCATAAACATGAGACGTCCAGAGAATATGACAGCAAAAATTGCTCCTCCTGTGCAGGTCTGATCCACAGCTACAGGAAGCGCCTGGTTGAGGTTATTGCTGCCAAGGGGCGGGCAACCATTTATTAATTCTAAGAGTTCACGTACTTTTTCCACTGCCATTTTGAATGATAAATCAGTGTGTTCAATAAAGACATGAAAATTTAGAATTTTTTTGTGTAATTATTATAAGACACATTATGTTTGTCAAAATCCTTGACATAGATGAAGATCTGATCACATTTTACGATTAATTTATTCAGAAAACCATGAAATTCCACATACTTTTTCTTGCCATTGTAAATGAACTATACTGACTGATGTAAATGTTTTAATCTCCACAATTAAATTGCCTTGTGTATTTCTGAGTAAAAAGCATCACACACTACTGCGGCTGCCTCCCACCTGTCACTGCTCAGTCAGACGAACGCAGCAGCAGCAGCAGGAAATGCACTCACAGAGACAGAAAGAGCAGAACGCTAGTTTTGTCTTAATTCAGTCTTAACCTGGTCTTGTCCTGACATAAGTCTGGGTCTCGTCTTAAAAATGTTGTTCAAATTTTAGCATTATTATTCAGTAATATTTAATTCATTTTCTTACTCTTAGTCCCGTTAGGACAATAGCCAGGGCTGACACTTTACAATTAACCTGTACATGCATGTCTTTGGGCCGTGAGAGGAAGCTGGAGTACCCGGAGCGAACACAGGATAACAAAGGGAGGACATTCAGACCCCTCACGGAAAGGCCAGAGTTTGTCCATGGATGTTCAAGTTGGTCTTCTTGCTGTCAGGCAGGAGGGCTAACCACTCTGCCACAATGCACCTTTAGCATTATTATTTTTTATTATTGGCTATTAATCCTACCAAATACATTTTTAAAATCCCATGTGAACTTACAACTGTGTCTTAGTAATTACATGTATTATTAGTTGTAATTAATATAAAGATATCTAAATTTTAATAATTTAAAACAACTAAATATAAATCCGGGGTGGAGTTTCCGGGGAATTGAAATTGCAAGTCCTGTGTTGTTAGCAATGTATGAAGCCTATTATCACATCAGCATAACTGCTGTCTTGTAGGAAAAAAATGCGGAGCGAACCAGTGTTCGGTCATACCTCTCCCTTCTGTCATTGTTTGCATGTTATCCTCATTAAAAATATGAAAACCAATAAATGTTTGGTGGGTTTTGGTTAAAGCAGACACTGTTTTGTCATTTGTGTCATTTTGACAAAGGTCAGATCACTTTTGATGCTGATTTTATGCAGAAATGTGAAAAATTCCAAAAGGTTCAGATACTTTTTCATGATTTGGAACTCAAAAGTAAAGTAAACAAAGAAGACTTCTTGTTCTGAAGCTATACAAACTGGAGTGCACACCACTCCCACCATTGCTGTACCTTCCAGTCATATAAACATTAGGCTGAAATTAGACCAGTCTTCATGTTTAGACTTGTTTGAGCTGAGCTGCAGTCACAGTTACGCCTCAACATCTCCATAACTGCACTTTTAACTCACACTCAAATAAAAGTGTAAAAAAACGTCATTACTGTGCAATAACAAGCATAACAAGGTCTCAAGAATTAGAAAAGCTCTCAATTTATTCTGCTATTGTGAAAGCTGTAACATCAGCCTTTGTCAGTATTGAGTTACCAGGCCTACACTGGCTACACCCTGTGGCCATCTGCAGTCCCTCTCATACCCATATCTTCTGCTGTGGTGTCGTTGGAATCCCCGTCCTCTCCCGCCACGTCCACCTCTTTGACAAAGTTTGAAGGAAAGAGTCCCAACTTCCCGTTAAACGCGCCGTTCCACCAGCCCTCTTCCACCTAGACCGGAAAACAAAGTGAAATCTGTCAGTCATTTTAAGTGGAACATGCCTTTCTATTTGAGCTGGGTGATGTATTTAATTGTAACCATTTAATTAAAAAGGATTTGTTTGTGTTTTGCGAGTAAAAAACTAAAAGAGTACTTTGGGTCCTCACATTAATTAGTACTGTTAATACATTCTTGCTATTATTAATAAATAATAAGTGAAAATGCATAAAAGTTAACAGTTAAACAAATGTGAGTTGTTTTAAAAAAGTTCTGTTTTAGGAAAACACATGAGACCAGTGTTTATTATTGGGTTTGATCGAAAGTGGTTTTAGGTCTCAGCTAAAGATAGTAACCGGTCTATATCCATCAGAGGCCGATTTATTGGGGATTTTAAGTTACTTTGTTAATATCCACTTATTCAAAGTACCTAGTCTTATATGCAAATTAATAAATTAATAAAAATATATATATAAATTAAATTAAATAATTTAATAAAATAAATATTAAATAATTAACTAAATTGTATGTACATGCATGTAGAATTTGATTATTTTGATTATATGATAAATTTATTTATGTTTATTTATAAACTTACAAACGAACAAACATTAGCCTATAAATATGGGAACATTCTGAGATTTACTGTCCCAAACTGGCTTTCGGGACGGTACTGGAAGATGATGAAAAGGTTAGTCTGGAGCTCATTCATTTATTCATTTTCTACCGCTTAGTCCCTGTTAGGGGTCGCGTGTGACTTGAGCCTATCCCGGCAGATTTGGCCTGATGTATAAAATAATAAATGGGGCACTTGTTCACTTTTAATTTGTCTCGTCAAATTTCATAAAAGAAAATTGTGCCAAAATTGAATAGTGAGATCAGAATCATAAATCCAATCGAATCATGAGTTGACTGAATTGTTACATCCCTAATTCTCATCTATTTAGATCCTTGAATAGAGAGTTTAAAAAAAAATTTATGGTCTTGGTTGGTCTTGTTTTTTCACAGATTATACCATTAGATAATTAAATGCCTGTTAAAATAAAAATATTTCTGGGACAGTGGAAAACAAAAAATAAACCACATACAAACATCCCCAAACAGCTGACTTTAGCTTACCAACTCTGCCGGCAGACAAGAACTGCTCATTGCTCTAACATGCCATTGTCATGAAAAAGTTATTTGTCTAAAAAGGATACTGCTGCACAAAAAACACACCACAATAATTATGCATTTGACAGCAGGTGACAGTACCTCTTCGATGATGTCGATGATGTCCCCGACTTTCAGCTCCAGCTCGTCTTCATTCAGCGGCTGATAGTCAAACAGCGCTTTACACTGTCTCTTCTTGGGCTCTGTGAACATCAGGCCAAGTCAGTTAGTCGCCCAACCGGCTGTATGACACAATACCTTCATGTGTGTGTGAGTGAATGCGAGTCTGTGACAGAGTGTTTGCTGGTATAAGGCTGGGTTAAATCAAAAAAGGCAGTCCAAAGAGAAGGTGTGTATCCAGGAAGTGGGAGGATGTTTATTAAGATCAGCTGCCCACAAAGTTCTTTAAAGTAAGGTGATTATTTGGTACACACCCTTTTGAGCAAGCACAGCTGCTTTTTGAACACTACTCCTGACAAGTCTGTGGAGATTCTTTGTCATTCAGGACATACAAATCCGATTCCAAACAAGTTGGGACACTGTACAAATTGTGAATAAAAAAAGAAATGCAATAATTTAAAAAGCTCATAAATTGATATTGTATTAAAAATAGAACATAGAAAACATATCAAATGTTGAAAGTGAGACAATTTGAAATGTTATGCCAAATACTGGCTCATTTTGGATTTCATGAGAGCTACACATTCCAAAAAAGTTGGGACAGTAGCAATAAGAGGACGGAAAAGTACATATAAGGAAAAGCTGCAGGACCAATTTGCAACTTATTAGGTCAATTAGCAACATGCTTGGTATAAAAAGAGCCTCTCATGTTTGGCAGTGTATCTCAGAAGTCAAGATGGGCATTCCGCTAATGCGGCAGCAATAAATAGTGAAGTAATATCACAAAGGAGTTTCCCAGAGAAAAATTGCAAAGAGTTTGAAGTTATCATCATCTACAGTGAATAATATCATCCAAAGATTCAGAGAGTCTGGAACAATCTCTGTGCATCACATACAGTAATAGAAATCACAACATGGGCTTAGAAATACTTCCAGAAAACATTGTCAGTAAACACAATCCACTGTGTCATTTGCCGTTGCCAACCAACGCTCAATAGGTCAAAAAAGAATCCATATCTAAACATGATCTAGAAGCACAGGCGTTTTCTCTGGAGCCAAGGCTCATTTAAAATGGACTGTGGCAAAGTGGAAAACTTATCTGGTCAGACAAGTTCTTTTTGGAAACCTGTGACGCCATGTCATCCGGACTAAAGAGGACAAGTACAGCCCATGTTGTAATCAGCGCTCAGTTCAGAAGCCTGCATCTCTGATGGGATGGGGGCATAAGTGCATGTGGCATGGGCAGCTTATACATCTGGAAAGGCACCATCAAAGCTTAAAGGTATATCCAAGTTCTAGAACAACATTTGCTCCCATCCAGATGTCATCTCTTTCAGAGAAGACCTTGCATCTTCCAACATGACAATGTCAGACCACATAATCAGTTACAACATCATAGCTGGTAGAAGAAGGATCTGGTTCTGAAATGGTCAGATCTGTCACTCGTAGAAAACATTTGGATCAACATAAAGAGGAAGATGTGACAAAGAAGACCCAAGACAGTTGAGCAACTAGAAGCCTGTATTAGGCAAGAATGGGACAACATCCCTAAACTTGAGCAGCTTGTCTCCTCAGTCCCAGACATTTGCAGACCGTTATAAAAAAAGAGGGGATGCCACATAGTGGTAAACAAGGCCTTGTCCCAACTTTTTTGAGAAGTGTTAATGCCATAACAATTTAAAATCAACTTATTCTTCCCTTAAAATTATACATTTTCTCAGTTTAAACATTTGCTATGTTTTCTCTGTTGTATTCTGAATAAAATATTGAAATTTTAAACTTCCACATAAATGCATTCTGTGTCCCAACTTTCTGGGACTTGGGTTTCTATCAAGTAAAGGGGTCAACAAAATCATCTGGAAGTATGTTTGAAGGTGAAGACACTGAGACAAGGACACATAAACCCAACAGATAATAATCAGAGTTAAAAAGGAAAAGCAAACTCATCCCTTATGTTTGTAGCTAGTATATCTGAAAAGCGCAAAAGGATTGTTTTTACACATTACCGTTCACTTTAAATGTGGCAATACTCTCTGACCCTAAAGACAAGATTCCCATCCACAAACAGAGCAATGTGGTGTAGGTTATAATTGATATATCGGAGAGACGAGGCAGCCACTACACAAGAGGATGTATCAGCACAGACGAGCCAACCCTGGTGGAGCATAGTCTGCTGTCCACCTCCACCTCAAAGAGAAAGGGCATTCCTTTGAAGACAGCAATGTCCAGATTTTGGCCAGAAAGAGACAAAATTTGTGCAAATAAAACCTGGTAAGTATCCTAACAAAAATAACAAAGTTTATTGAAGAAAATAATACCCTCCTAAAATTTTAATCAAATATGAATGCAAGACATGTTACAAATAAATGAACATAAAACATAAAAAAATTGTTTTCTTAGGTACAATTTTCTGAGAGTTTGTGTAAGTTCATTATGTTACCACAGAAGCAGATAGGCTTTTTACACAGATCACAACTGGTAGTGTATTTGTTAACTGCAGTAAAATAACTCCACACGACGCACACCGTCTTGTCGCTGATCTGTTACTTCGTCTGAGTCACGTGCCGACATGGTAACACACAGAGCAGGAGAAGGAAGCGGAGGGGAAACATGCACAGGCATCTTTCTACTGTTTAAATGACCTGCCTGGCTCTACTGTTCTCCTCTCTTTTCTCACTCAGTGCAGGAGCAAAGGAGGAGCTTGTGTGTACGGCTCATAGCCTAACTGCGATTCAATTCCCATCATTCGTTTTAAAGAGCCGTTGAATAGATTTGGTTTGTTTGTGAACAACACAACTCTACAGTTTATGGATCACTTGCTTAAATAATGTAACATTTCTTTTGCAAAACAAAAAGCCACTGATTCCGTCAGTTCAGTCAACTGCTTGCTTTGTCCTGGGAATTTTCGACTGAGTGGCAGTTTTTTTTCAACCATGATGTGTGCATCATGGTGGAAAGAAAACTGCGAGAGAGACAGAAATAGGTCATCAGTAAGGCTTCATCGTATCATATTGCAAGAAGCCCAGTTCTTATTGTGGAGAGAATTCTTTTCAGTATATCGCAAACAATAGGATATTGTCCATCCCTACTGTTAACAGCCTTGTCCAATCACAGTAGTCTTGGGCTAAGCCCCGCCCTCTGAGGGATAGAAAGCTCAGCTCTCTCACTAGTTGAACTCAGATTTAAGTTTAGAATAAACTTTGAACAGAGGCTGTCGTCTTCCTGAGTCTGAACCTTCTCCACCTGAGCAATAAGTTCTTATTTCATAACACAGTCAGGCCTGTCTTAAACAAAGTGTTCATCTGTGTTCATCCGTTTGAGGCCCTTGTCAGAAAGATATAATGTTGTTCTGTGTCTCTGCTGCAGCCACAGAGTAAACACTAGAGGTCTCCAACTTAAGGTTAAATCCGGTTCTTTGTAAAGTCCTCACATTTATTATTACCGTTAATACATTCTTGCTATCATTAATAAATAATAGGTGAAAATGCTTAAAAATGTAACAGTTATTATTATTATTTTTATTATTAGTAGTAGTAGTAGTAGAAGTAGTAACAAATATTGCATAGTACCAAAAAATCTACATGGTCTACACAATATTGTATATCAAGATATTTTTAAGGCAATATATTGTCCAACAACATATTTTATTGTGACAGGCCTAGGTGCCCGACACAATGAAACCAAAACAACAATGAGAAACAGTGTGAAAGAGGATGGAAAAGATGCTTAGTGGAAACTGGAAAAAGGAAAAAGGGATCCTGGAAGTGCTGACTTGAGCAAAAACGTACAGCAAGCATTGGCTATTAAAATTGTAAAGTGAGTTTCTAACATGCTTAGGTACTGGCACTAAGAAATGCTGACAGACAACCGTTTACAGTGTTATTCATTACCTTTGGGCAATTCAGTGTTGCCAATTATGCTTAAACTATTTATTTGTTCCCTTTTTATTCCTGTATGATTAATAAAGTGTTGAAATTATATTTTGTCCTGGCCTTAAAATGGGGTCTATTTTTTTAAAACAACCATCTATTTCCAAATTATACAATCAATGAGGGCTTGTTCTGAGTTCTACTTTAGAACAAGACTGGACATGGTGATGGTATGTAGCATATTTCAGTGTACACAGACGGATAGAAAATTCTTCAAGAACAGAAGTGTATCAGTTTAGGCCTTGTCCAGCCTTGAATCTGTTTGCTGCAATCTTTTCTTTCGCCAACGTCCAATTAAATATTTTAGAATGAAAACTGCTGTGTCGTACTTTTGGAGGGAGCTGGAGGATGAGGCTGGAAGCCCCCTATTGGGAAGCCGATGGTGCTCATTCTCTGAACCAGGTTGGCCACATTCCCTGGACTTTTCTCTCTTTTCTGAAGAGGCGTGGGCTCTTCTTTTGCCTCATTTTTGGTCTCCTTGATCTCTTTGGAATCCTTCTTCAGTTCCTACAAACAAAACATGACAAATCATTATTAGGTCATTGGCTGAAAAAAGTTGATGGTTTTGGGGATATTCTGTTAAATTACGTTCTGGTAACACTTCTGAGCATCATGTCAAAATTTCTCTATTGTGTAATTTCATAAGACTAAAAACAAGGTCATTATCATGTTAAAAGAGGTCAAAGAAAGCTAATTTAGTTCATTCCTTAGTGATGACTCAACATGGACCATTTCCTACGTTAGGCTTTTGAACAGAGAGCAGCCAGTGAACGTCTGAGATCAGTGAGCTGCACGACAAACAATATCAAGATGTGTTATAGACGTAGTACAAAAAACTACATTATGTGCTATAATATTAAGGAATCACAGCATTTAATGAAATACAAGTGTCACCAGTGTGAGCCGACAGTGTAGCAATCTGGGTCTTTTTGTTGTAGTATTTAATGCAATAAAAAGAACAATAAAGTCCACTAGAAATAGAAAAAATGCAAGTAGTAGTCATTAAATGTTGTATATGGCATGTTTTTTTTGTGTAACTTTAACAAAGATTCAAGGTGAATAAATTTGCATTTTCAAAAATTTTCTTCCATTCCAATCCCAACCCACCCCCAACAATAGTATCGCGACTGTTCCTGCTTTTATTTTATTTAAAAAGTCAAAACGGGACTGTGTAACCTTTAGCCAGTAGAGGGCGCAGATCTCTCTACAACCTCTGCATAGTTATTGTACAAAGCATTCTCCTAGGGCCCAGGCCTATTTTGGCTCCCTCCATTTGAGCCGTAAGGCATGTCAATCACGTCCAGTTGAGGGTACTGCGTCAGTGAGATGAACATGAGTTTACTGATCTCATGTCTAAGAACAATCAGAAGAGTGAGAATATACAGTATATTCTTGGGCGAAAATTTACACAGTGCTCCTTTAACCACGTTTCAAGTTACTTCCCTTTTCTTGTGCTTTTTTGCTGTGAAAGCTGACATAGGGCTTGAATAGAAACCTTATCACGTTCATTAATTCAATGTTGACAAAGCTGTGTGAACCAATGGGAGCATGCCCAACACAAGCCGCAAGCATGTGACTGGCCAAAGCAAGTGTCCTGAACTACTACATCTACTAAAGTCCCTACAATAAAAGCCTGTTACAATATGCCATTAAGTGATTAAACTGATTTTTTCAAATACAAAAGGAAAAATTTTTACTTTTAAATATATGTTTAAGGTTAAAAGAGAAAATACGTTCCTTTTCAAAACCCAAAGACCCAAGTCCAAAAACTGGTCACATTGTGGTTTGATATTGCACCTGGCCGGTAGCCAATCACTCTATGATTATGATTACGGGAGCTGGTGGAATGTGTGCGAACAGTCAGTATAAAAGGAGGACATGTCACGAGTTTCTAATGTGAGAAGGAGGAATGTTGAAGAAATGTGTATTGTTTGAGTTGTTGGTACAAAACAAAGTTATGGGTTGAGTTGCTGCACTGTGTTACAGCAGCTAAATGCTAACTGTAGCAACATGTAACAACCACAATCATTTCCACACCTCTAGACTCTCCCCTAGTCCACACCTTCACCAAACACTGTCAGATACCACAAACTCTGTTTAGTGCGGTCTATTCCATTAATGCAGTAGCTAAACCACAGTAGTGACTAGAAATCATACAAATATGTCTGTTTAAATACTTTCGAAGTAGTAAAAAGATGCTTAAACAGTGGCTCAGGTACTATACTGAGTTTGGCAACAGGTAATAACTGGTGGTTAATTTGTGAAGTATGGCTCACCGAACAAATTCTCAGTTCCCATTAAAACCAAAGGTCACAAAACCTGAACAATGGACTGAAACTACATAAATGAATGATTAGAGTTGTCATGTATAAAAGGTGCACTATATATTAAAATACTCTGGAAACGCAGAAGACACATAAGAAGAGTGTGTGTTCTGTGTTCTTAAAACATACTTTTTATAATCCGGGGGTTTTCTAGAGCAAACTTTAAAGATTTAGACATGTATTTCAAACACTGAATTGCCGCAACAAAACAACAACCCAGCCTCTCTGCATTTTGAACAAATTATGTTATTGTGGAACCACCCCCTGAATGAACGTTAACTGGTCTATCTTTAGGCTTAAAATCTTTACACTGGGGCTGCAAGATGTTAAGTGAATACAATACATAATGTTAAGACAATAACATTAACATTTAAAGTAAACAATGATGTATGATCAATAATGTATGATTATATTATTGGGACTGTGGTGTGGAAACTGTAAAAGAGCTCTTATGAAAAACAGGCTGAGGATAAATATAAGTTATGTGCAAAAGAGCGTGGTTAGGTCTCTTTGTTGGTGGCACTGCATCATTACTCAACTAACTTCAGGCTATATTTGCTTTAAGAACACAGTTATTCAGAGGGAGCACATGGCTAATTTGCATAAATCAACAACTATCTGGCTACTTCTACAAAACCAAGGCATTAAAAGTAATATGGCAATCTTTCTCAAGTGATTATAAAGGGTGTGTTAACACTTGCCATGTTTGGTGTGGTTCAAAGAGACTCTGGTGCTGTCCTCTTGAATAAATGTGAATGCTGCCATACAAACCTCAGTGTACACTAAACATGCTCCGAGAACCCTTCAAAACAGAGGTCTTACTGAATTCTGGTTACGGTTCAATTAAAATGTGAACGAAGTGGAACGCAGACAAGCTCAAACAGGAAAAGCATCATAAATTGGCACCAAAAACATCAACTAAATAAAATCATAAGAGTGTTTCTTAAGAAAGCCCTTGTCTTTTGTTGTTGTTTGTAGTTTTAAAATACCAGCCTTGAATGCCAACGGGCCGAACTAAATGGTTAATTTTCTGTTTTGGTGCAAACTTAATCGAGTGTGTGAACTAAGTGAACCAAGTGTCCTTAGCATCTGCAGAATCAACACATACATTATTTAGGCTGTTGTGGCGCTAGCAGCAAAATGAGCCTTTGCACAGAGTACAGCTCCGAGGTCAGGAAACTGGAAACAAAATACATGTCACCGGTGCCTGCTGCATGACGCCACTGTCATGAGATTAAGGAGGGTCAACAATCTTAAGGGAACACACCCAGCAAGTGTTGGGCTTTGATATAGAAACAATGAAAAAAAGCTGTAATAAAGCCTTATATTTATATAAATATATACACATTTTTCCAGTAATTAAATATACTTAATTAAAAATCAGACAGATCCCAAACATATCTCACACGTCATGTACAAATAATTTGAATGTAACCAGCTATCAATTGTTATTCAGTTTAGGTAACTATAACCAAAGGAAAATGCTTAGTAAACAAACCCGAGTAGAGCTGGTAAAATCCTTGGTCCTCCTCGACATGTTTCATATCCAACATGAAAACGTTTGATGGGCGGAAGAAGAACCACTACATCTGAGGTGACGCCAGCCCTGCCGGGAGCAAAGTTCAACAGCCAACAGGCTCCTTAGAGGATTACCTCTCCCGGTTCAGGGTCGGGCCCAGGCTGCTTAACAGATTACCCATCTCACTACGAGGGATTACAGTCACAGAGCAGTAAAAAGAAGGAGACAGAGGACTGACACAAGAAAACAGGACTAACAGCAACAAGAACAAGGCTCATCTTTGTAGCACATCATTTACCAAGTTTACAGAATGATAGATTATGTCTAATCGAAGCTCTGTACAAATGTGGCTCATAAAAGGCTCCAAAGTGGCCATATAAAATATTAAACATTACATGAATCATATGCACCGTGCAAGAAATCTATCAACTAATGCAATTAAAATGTGTAGTAGAAGCAGAGCAACTCAATTTTATGTATTAAAAGTCAATCTTTACAGTAAGTTCAAGACCTTAACAGCATTATCAACAGAAACCCCAAGAAGAACAATATGAAGTGAACAGGGGCAAGAGAGAAATCCAAGGAGACAAAAAACAAGATTTAACCTTTACAAGTGAAGAGCTCTAAAAACGAAAAAGACTGTATTCATGGTTTTCACATGATGTAAAACTTGGATTACAAAATAAAAACATCGCTGTTCTATCTTCTAAATGGTCAAAAGTCAAGTGACTGAAACCCATGAATATCGTTAAGGTTGTGTTCCACTTCATGCAGTTTGCACCAAAACAGAAAAAGATCCATTTAGTTTGACTGTTTAGCAAAAAGACCCAGTCCACCGAGCGTTCACAGCTGGCATTTTAAACTGAACCAAAAAACAAGGGCTTTCTCAATAAACACACCCAATGCCAATATCAAATCTAACCTCCTTAGTGCTCCACGTTTCATGTGCTCATTTTGTTTTGTTGACGAATAATATTGTTTTGTTGTTACTTTTATTTTTTCCAAAAGTTACGTGTTTGTTGCAAATTTAGATGCTCTTCCTGTTTGAGGGTGCCTGCGGTCCACCTGGGGTTTACGTTTTCATTTTAATCAAACCATACCAGAGTTCAGAAGAAAGTGAGCCGAGACTGAGGTTCATAGCATTCGCAATTAGACTGCCCCGGAGTCCGTCTGAACACACCTTAAGAGATCATTAGGGCTGACAACCTCCTGTCAAGTTGACTTATTAGTCGGGCAGGTCACACTCAAGTAAAATTTCATCCGTGAAATTGTTACGTTCTACCATCTGTGAACACGGCCCTAGCTCCATCACTGAGCATGTACTCCTACAACTATAGTTTTTCCTAAAAATAATTATAATCTACAGTATAACCAACGACAGACTGTAAGAACCTAAGTATGGGACAGTACTGTTTTGACACAAGCCAGAACTCTTTAGAAGAGAGGCAAGTGATAAGTTCAACTACATTTTAAACATCAATTCAATCAACCAGGTATTATTCTGATTTAATTGAACAGCAGAAGTCATGAAAGAAATGTTTCTTTAGTGAAATACTCATTGGGGTTGCTCTTTTGCATTATGCTAAGGTCTGTTAGTGCTCACAACTTTCGGCGGATTATCTCAGAATAACAGACTGGAAACTAAGGCCAAATTCTAAATTCTCTAATTTACCCCTACCCCTTCCACTTTGCCCTACCCCTTGGCCCTCCAAATAACGTGGTAAGGCTAAGATTAAAGGCTACCCCTAAGAATTGGGACACCACACCTGTAGGGGCATAGATTAATTATAAGATTTATAATATAAGGTTTATAAAATATGTCACATTACATACATAACATTATCTCATACAGTTTATAATGTAGCCTATATGTTTATACTCAACATAATATTGCGATAAAAAAGACTATATTTCTGGAGATTTTGATCTTAATTTAGTGTTTGGTCAAAGAGTTAATTCAGCCGGTTATTTCTGGACTGTTTAATTAATACAAAGCCTTAGTAATAAATTTTGACTTTTTTGTATCCGGAGCCTATTCTGAGCATAATTGTTGATTACGTCACAGTATGTCTAAAAAAAAAAAAGCACCTTAGAAACTATTTTTGTTTGTTTTGGGGACTTTTCCCTCCTTTTGTATGTCTGATATTCTTATATAATATATACATTTTTAACACATTTTGCACCTCTTTTAAACAGTGTTCCAATACAGGACTTAAAATAATCTGTTTAGTGGCACCGACAGCAGACCACAGCCCACCTTGACAAAGTTGTCGGGGAACAGTCCCCTCTTGCCATTGAGGTCCCCCTCCATCCAGCCATCCTCCTCAATGCAGCGCACATTTTTGATGATGTCGCCGGGTCGTAGAGTCAGCTCGTCCTCATGGAGCGCCTCATAATCGTACTCCACCACGACCTCTGTACAGGAAGAGAGAGTGGAGAAGACAGAGGGAGCAGAAAAGGAAGAAAAAGCAAAATATACAATTAGTGTTTTTTTAAGAATAAAAAAAAACTTTCACAGGTCTAAAGCAAAAACCTGAGGACTAAGAAATAAAAAAAGCATAGTGACTCGGAGCAAAGGATATGCAAACTATAACTGGAGGAGAAACCATTTGAATAGATTTAACTGATTTAACTTCAAACAAATGGTTACAGCTACAAGACGTGACGCACACAGAATGCAAAAATTACAGTTGACAGACAAATAAATAAGATGCACAGATTTTTCAGTACTAGGTGTAAAGCTCCAGTCACAGAAAAATGTGTCATTTAAAGGATAAATTAATGCAGAATCATTGTGTGTTTGAGAGACCCCTCCCCCATGCTCCAGTTGCTCCGTTGTATAAGTGTGACTGTAGAGGTGAGTTTGGTGGTGGTGAATGTGGGCATCATGTAAAGCGTTTTGGGGACAGCACTTGAACACGTCAAAAGTTACAACACATGTTCGCCCAGCCGTGCATCATACCCACTACGAAGGCAGAACTCTGCTGAAGAAATTAGGGCTTGCGGCAAAAATCAAATCAAGATAATTTCAAAATACGAGGCATAAAAAGCAGTCACATAAAAACTGGATACTTTAGACAGAGGAAATTCTCATCAGGTGCAACGTCCAGCTGCACGTGCACCTGTTGAGAATTTCCTTGTCTATAAATTTATCATTCATCATCAGTTTATTCTCGATTATTCAAGTCCTGCATCCTCCACAGACCCAGCAGCTTTACCGGGATCTATCAAGTTAAGTAAAGCTAAAAAGCAAATAAACTCCGTCAATACGTTGTCTGGTAAATATGAAAGAACTCTTTGAATGTAGGCTAACTTAAAACACTGAACACAAACAACACGAATAGACCAAAAAATATTTAACATCTTTATAAGATCCACAAACTGTGAGTATTAATCAGAAATATTAAATGAGACGAATTGTAAATTGATTTTGGATTTTAAATCACGATATTGTGAAGACATATACTACTTTCTCAATGGTGTAACTAAAACAAATCTGGAGTGGCACCGACGACCAGCCATACGAGGGAGAAAAAAAAAGTGGCTGATCCGGGTTATATGATTCTGATTCCTGATTCCTGTTCCTTAACCATTGTGAGCTACATCATGAGGTCAACAGTAAGACGTTAGGAGGTTCATTATTGATGTTTCCACAATCCTACTCCACTAACCTCTCAGCGGAAAACACGTGGAGAAGTTACGTTGACACACAGCAGCTAAAAAAAAAACTACACATCCCAAAATAGACTACAACAAGCACACCTTATCCTCCACCGAGCGGTGCGTTTAACGACGAAACAGAACAATTTAGAAAAATAATGTTAGCGACTCCACACCAGTAATGTCTGTCTGTTTTGAATAAAGAGCTCTGTAATAATAATAATTATAAACTTTATTTTATAAAGCGCCTTTAAAGGAAACTTCTCAAAGTGCTGTACAAAAACAAGCAATACAAAGCTCAAAACAATAAAAGTCAACAATAAAATGCTAATTTAAAAAAAATAAGTCTTAAGTCTATCTTTAAAAATGTCATAGCCCTGTGCTTCCCTAAGATCAGGAGGCAGAAAATTCCAAAGGACAGGAGCATATGAAGAAAAGGCCCTGTCACCCATAGATCTTAAGCGTGTTTGAGGAACAGCCAACAAGTTGGATTGTGCAGAACGCAGTCTCCGAGTTGGGGTATAGGAAGTTAACTCAGATAAATAATGAGGGGCCAAGCCATGCAATGCTTTATATGTCAGCATCATAATTTAAAAATCTACTCTGAATCGGACTGGGAGCCAGTGTAAGGACTCCAGAATTGGAGTGATGTGATTGCATACCCTGGACCCAGTCAATATCCTGGCGGCCGAGTTTTGTACATATTGTAGTTTGTTAAGTGTGGATTTAGAGACTCCGGCTAGAAGGGCGTTACAATAATCTATCCTATCCTTGTCATCCTAGAGATGACAAAGGAATTCATCAGCTTTTAAGCTACTGAAAAATTTAGCATAGGACGTAATCTAGCTATATTTTTGAGGTGAAAAAAGGATGATTTAACTGTACATTAACTGTACACTAAAGATCATCATTAAGTGTTTTACAACACCCAACAGCACAGAGTGTGTGCAAGTAGCCTATTCAATACTGAAAAGAATCACCGACTGTAACATTTCAACAGCTGTCCAAAGTCCTGATCTCTGTTCCTAATCAGGCCAAATAATTTACCAAAGCCACGTCTTTTCCATTTATTAATTAGAGTTAATGACACATGGTAAATGTTATTTTGAACTCATGCAACCTATAACAAGCACTAAGATCACAGGTGAAGATGGTTACCTTTAATAGCCAATCAAAACTGTTTTATGTGCATGTCTGACCATAAATGTCAGATATGACATCTGCAAGACGCTTGGATGTTTTAGCCACGAATATTTTTTAGACTTGAAAAGCCAAATACATCTCCATGGCAGTGGATGAATAATGGACATTTCGGATGTAGCTCAAATTTGTTTGTATGTGGGTTTGTTGATGGAGATTGTTTCAAAGAGTATATATAGGGCCTACTTTTAAAGACAACAGACTGGACTTGGAGCGTATTAACCTGCTGGTTACAGATGGAGCAACAATAACTGGGAAGATTAAAAAACTGTTGCACAACTGTCTGCTCTTGTCCCGAAAATGCAATCCCTTCACTGCCTTATAAATCAGAGCGTCTTTTGCTCACAACTAAGTGGTGAGAAAAAAAACTTATTGATATTAATATAACTTGTACTGTGTCACTGCTATTAACGTCAGATGAACATACAGCCATCAGCACAGTTTTGTTAACTTTTTGCGGACATGTTAGCTGAGCACGTTCACCTACTTTTACACAATGTAGATGGTTAAGTCAGGGAAACTTTCCCACATTGAGTTACTTTATCCAGTCAAGTGCCAGAGTCACACAAGTTATGATTTTCTGGTCAATTTAAGACACAACTTTGCACAAAGATTTGATGGTGTTAAAGAATTATTGTAATTTACTTTGTTTTTCTTTGTTGCACTTAAACCAAACAACACCTGATGTTCTTGTATTCAAACAAAAGATGTTTATGCATTTATTGCTTTCACTTGAAGCAAACAGTAGCTGTTGATATGTATTAAACCAGAAAAAGGTTACTTTTATAATTTGTGCTTAAGTAGTAAGCAGTTGCTGTTGTTGTATTATAAACCAAGTAGAGTGGACTAACCGGTTATAGGGCTATATAGTTGAATAGCCCTACACTGCGTTGTATACAAGCAGCAATAGCCCAACTAAGAACCATATCGGGCTTCAAGCAAGCGAGATAACAGTAACAGTTGCAACAATAATTGGCTCTACTGTCAAAGACTCGCACTTATTCTCTCCTCTTACATCATGACTTTGAGACCACAGATGCCTGGCCCTGCCTCCCAACAGAAAAATGACTTTGCTGATGACCTCCAAGCAGCTATATAATTGAAACACTTTGGTGTTAACAAATACTACAATCTCTGGTTATGACCCAATTGAACTTGTGAAACAAAATACGCATGAGCAGACACACACAAACAAACAACAGCTGAAGCAAAGCCCCAGACAGTCATTTGGGAGCGTTCCATGTAACCACAGGAAGAGATAAAGCCAGCTCCTGGAGTAAATACTCACACTCTGCTCCTCTTTGGGATGGATGAATGTGGACAATGGACAACTTTTTGCAGCCACACTCTGACACATTAAATCATTTAAACCGTTTCATGTTTTAAGTTCTATGCTCTAAGTCTAAGTAGAGCCAATAGTTTTGTAGGGTGGACTATAAAGTAGTTTTAGTTATAGACAGGAGTAGACCACTCTTTTAATTAATTGTACTAATGTATCATTTGGAAGGATATGGAATGGGTCGATTCTATATTTGACATAGAAGTGGCTCTTTAGCAGTCCTGTGAATATATAGTAGTTTAGGCTTGGGTACATTTTGTCTCCAGAGACCAAATAAAAACACACAAAGTCTTGTTTAAAGATGCTAAAATCCCTTCCATCACATGGCTAATTTGCATAATTCAATCAGTACGCTGCACAGACATACATTGTTCTCATTGATCAATGCCCTACAACTTCACTAAACCAGTGCAACACAGACATTTTAATGGAGATGCACGCAAATTCAATCGCAGCACAGTGCAGATATCAGTGGATGTATGAAAGTTGCTTTAGTGTACTGATAGAAAAGTGAAGTTGTGGTACTACACTTCACTTATGAAGATATTAGATACAACTTAAATACAATCGAGTTAATGCTGTATCTTTTTCTGGGGAGCTGACCTAATCTACTCTAATAGTGTTTCTACACAAGTTAAAAGTCAGCACCATTAGTCAAAGTATGTTGGGAAATTTTTGTCTATTCTTTACAAAACGTTATACTTTATGATCTTAGGTTAGGTTAAGTTATAAAAGGTGACTTTTGGGGCAGTGTGATTAATTATGTGCTGTTGTTGGAAAGAGAGCAAGAGTGACAGCAGTTGGTCTGTCAAACAAATGAAACTGTGTGGGGAGTGGACAAAGTCCTCTTGGTCTGCTCCTCAAAGGAAATGCCTTTCTAAACAGGCTAAAAGCAGCCAAAAGCAGGCCGCGCACAGGTGGTTTCTGTATGCAACAGAAGCACACTTCCTGCTTCTTTGCTGCAGTTGGTCTCGGTGGGAGTGGTCAGACCAGGGACTTTTCTGGCCTAAATACTTCAGTATGAAGTCAAAGGCCTGAACAGGAGCTAAATCCCAGAAATGAAAAGTAACAAATACCAAAGAGTTGTGTAAATTACTCTCCACATGACACATGCAGTCCAGAGCATGTCACGGTAAAATCTACTCTTCTCAGTGAAACCTAAACATCGATGTCCATAAGAGTGTGAAGTCTATTCATTCAAGCTGCACGATAACCAAAAATCAGCTGGTAATGAACCTTAGTAATGCATTTGTGACTTAGGGTGTGTTCACACTTGTAGTCCACTTTATTAGTTTGCACAAAAACAGAAAACAATCTATTTAGTTTGGTTTGGCAGCAAAAAGCCTCGGTCCGCCAAGCGTTAACAGATGAATTTTAAACTGCGTACCAAACGGAAAAAGTGTGAACGCACCCTTAGACTACTGATGCATTTATCTAGATTGGTAAAACATTATTCCACATTAAAAAACATGAACACAACCTCAAGTTGGTAAAACTAACAAACATAGGTGTCATCAACATGTCATCTCCTGTGTTGTGCCATTGTAAAGCATTCACATTAGTGACGCCACAAATATTAATGACATAGCACAGTAGACAGCACAGTGGACAACGCTGTGTCACACAGGGTGGCACACTTTTTATTTATTCATTTTTTAAACCGATAGTCTGCTATAGGTTATCAGTCAATTTCTTTCTATACGGTCAATACAGAGTATTTTGGGCCCCATGAAAAAAACTCACATTGGGCCCCACCTATGCAGCTTTAGAGGCTGAGTGAACTCAGGAGGCAAGACATACATATAAACACAGCGGTGTATGTGTGGTGGTGGTTTCTTGAAGGGAAAAAATTAATAAATAAATGTTTGTATACCAAAACCAAAATTATTCTGTTTTAAAAAAAATAAAAATTAAATGTTTTTTTTTTTTTTTAAACAGAGGCGTATACATAAAGTTATTAGGTGATAATGTGTTAAGGGGAGTCTGAGGGTTCTTCTTCCCCTGAAATTCTTTAAAAGAATAAGTGTAATTTCCTGTATTCTTGTGTTTTTTAAAAGCTATTATTAAACAGCTATTATTACTATAGCGCAAGTACAATTATGGGAACTGCTAGTTTTTAGACTCCAGCTCAAATATTTTGAAGATAGACTGTTAATGACTATGATGAATGAATGAATGAATGAATGTTAATAACTAGAGCAAAGACTTAAAGTCAAACCATCTACAAAGACCAACTATTTTTAATTTTAAACAAACTAAAACTTATTAAAAAAAACTTAAAAATATTAATAATTTTATTTCTACATTTTAAGAGTGTGGACATCACTGCAGATGTTCTTAAGCCTTACCCCTGCCTTCTGCCGCTCCAATCTGACAGGACTTAGAACAGGATTTATTATATTCTGTTGGCTCTAAACATTAGCAAAGTTAGGCTAGTTACGGTTTGTGTTCGTGCTGTAAAAGTCTGAGTTTATTCTGACTGTAGACTGTCTCCAGCCTCACTAACCTTGTTGCATTAACTGTTTATTTTAATATTAGATCAATAAAGGTTTTTTTACGCTGTTCATATTTTACAGCATGTCGTAAATCTCACGCTACTGCCTGTTTTCCTAGTCACAATTAAATAAAGCCAATCACATGCGAGTATTAACAGAGACATCCAATCAGAAAGCAAGGAAGCCGGGACTATTGCAAGAGGTGAACGAAGGAGGAGCAAAGAAACTGGCCTTGTCATACAAAAAAGACAAAGTGTTCATTTTCTTTGTGAACAATTAACAATACTCCGTTATAAAATACTTTTTTGTTTTATTTTTTATTTTTTGATAACTTTGGTTGGGGTGGCCAATCAGATTCCAGGGGAAGCTGGTACCATCCCAGGTGGCCACGCCCTTCATTTGTAGCAGGTACCTGCAAATGAAGCTTTAGGTGCACGTTATTTTTAGTACAGAATAATTTTTTTGTAACCTGTACTGAATGGCTGCTAATTTCAGCCTGTTGATACATGCACAATTTTATTTTTGTATGGAAATAAAGTTGAGATAAAGATTTGTTACAGGCACAGACTAAAAGAAAAGTAAAAAAAAAAAAAAAAGTTATTTGGTTAACATTGTCTTTTCATCTCATCATATAATCTTCAATGAATTTTCTCAGCAAAAGTTATGTTCCCTTGAATATAATCAGAGAGCCTGAAATGTGCAAAGATGGTATCGCAAATTTCATAATCTAACTCATCACTCACCCAATAGCCTCACAAGAGACTCTTGTTAGTTTAATGTAAAGTGCAGCCAGACATTCAGCCTCCAACCTCCAGCCTACTGAATGTTTCCCATGTGGAACACTCCTCATGTATCCCTGCAATGCTTTGTTCTAATCATTTATAATATGGGAAATCCATAAACCCAGAGCCTTCAGAGGAGGTCATGTGACTTGTGCTAACTGATCAATGACTTCACTAACTAATCACTCGGGTCAAACTAGTAAATAGTATTCAAGTATTCAGTATTCAAACAGACCTTTTGTACATTAGTGACATCACAGCATTAGTTGGACAAACTACATTCTTGAGGATAAAGCAGTGTTTTGAAAACTTTTTTAATAGGCCCTTTCAAAAGACGGAAAGGATTGTGACTCAATTTTGTGACTTGTTTTTTACCATGATCTTGTCTTATTTATCTTTTTTTTATTAATTTGTTTTAATTACATTTTGGACATTTCTATCATAGAGTTGTTTTTTTTATTTTTATTAAATGCATTGATTTGTACAAATATTCTTCAGATTTATTTTTTGTTTTGTCGACGGCAATACACTTTTGTGTCCCTACTCGATGTTCGGGAAGCACAGCTGTAAAGAAACTCACACATGGTCTAATGTTGCTCAAGCATCAGTGCAGTTTCCGAGCACTGCTCCGACAGCAGACAGATTAGACAGATAATGGCACTGCACCAAGCTCTGAAAATTCAAACTGGAATATTAATGTCTGAATGTGCTGTTAGAAGAGAAGTCTTTACTCTCCTGTATTTCCTATGGAAGGACTTCTGCAGACGTGGGAGCACTTAACAGTTGCACTAAAAATAGCACAAGTAATACAAACAAACAAAGATGAAATATGTTGTTTTTCTTGTCGTCAGAAAATGACACCTGACCACCTGACTGCCGGGAGTGGCTGGAGGATTCCTCACATACTTTGGACTAGCAACAGAAACACGTGGTGAGAGGCGACCATTGAGAAACAAGGAATAGTACACCACACCTTATTTCATTGTCACAGCTAAATGAGATACAGGGTTTACACTTTTAAACAAATAAACTTTCCACTCAAAGGGAGTAATGTGTATAAATGCAGGTTAAAACTCTGGTTAATATCAGACTATGGCAATAATTTGGTTTTCTCTACCTGCATGTATACCTATTGCGTAAGTAAAAGAGATGCCGAAGTATTGAAAGAGGGCGACTTGTTAGAGCAGGAGACAACTCACAGACTCCGATACACTGCAAACTACACTTTAGCTAACTGCTATCAACAAGCTACTTTCTGAACAGTAAAACAAGACAAACAGCTGAACCTTAAGTGTGCACTCAGCTCGGCGGGGTCTCTGTGTATGTGTCTATTAGCGCAAACAGCTCTGTGCTGCTCCACGAGCACATCATATAATACTCCAAGTACATATTAGATTATTGCCTGCATTTTTACTCATGGAATACTGTGCAGAGGCAGAGGCCATAGATGAATATTGATAGCATTCGTTAGAATAAAAAAATTAAATAAAAATAAAGCTAATTAGATGAGATAAGAAGCTAAAAAGGCCTAAATAAATAGTGGGAGTGTTTATACACACATAATATTTCATAAGCTTTAAAAAAAAATGTCACATGCATAATTAAAATTAACAAAAAAAAAAAAAAACTACATCTCTATTTACTCAAGACATATTCACATCACTCATTCGGACTTGTGAAAAAAAGAAAAAGAGGAAGGGCCTCAACACACACTTATCAGAGGTTTCCTTCCTCTGATACGTGTGTTGGGCACTTCCTCTTTTTATGTGAATCTTCACAGATCCAACAATGCAGTAACAGTTTAACTCATGTGGGCTATTTCTTTCACTCTACGTCTTGTAATTTTTATGGCATGTCCGTTGATGTATGTGCTCAAGACTCAATAGTGGCTCAGTAACAATGCAGGAGGATTTCAGTTCAAGTCTGTTCCTGTGTGCAAGTGCTGTGGCTGGCATACTGCCATCATGCCCAGTCTTGTAATGGCGTTATCCCTTACTGATACTGTCTGAGATCATCATCCACAAACTCAGGTTCATGTTTGACGGCTCATACACAGGTCCAACTTTTTATAATAAAGGCCTATGTTGCACAGGGACAGACCGGAGGATGTAACAGAGGGAGATACTAGAGATGGGGAGGAAGTGAGGGAGGAAACAGCGAAAGCCACACGCAAACTGGAGGTCAGGCACTCGTCGACCCATCTCCCACTCAGTCTGCATTGCTGCTTTTGGAAATTAAATAATCACCCACAGTGTGTGAATTCTCACAATTGGACTACTAGGGATGGGTATTTTCCTCAAAAATTTGAATATTTAAGAAATAAAATTGAATAATATTTGATTAATAGTTTATTTAATGAGAGGCGCTAATTAACAAGCATATTGGGTTATATTCAGAAACTAAGGTACAGGCTACATACTATGTAGCTGAAAATTAATTTGTTTAAATATAATTCTAAACTTTTCTGCGTTCAGAGGTGGACGCCATGACGTTCAGCAACGAACCAAAAATACTGAACGGCTCTTTTAGACAAACAATGGGAATTGAGTCGCAGTTATGCTATGAGCTGTTCTTTTTTTGCCCCCTTCTCTATATAATAAATAAAATAAAATTCGGAATTAAGAACTAATGACTTGGACTTGAGCAGAATTGAATCGCAAGTCACGCTTAGCAACAACACAGCACAACCAATGCTTGTCACATGTGTTCAGAGCGGGACGAGCTGCTCTCTAATAAACTCCAGCCTCTAAATGTAATACAGAAGTTGGGTCGAAATAAATACATAAAAAAAAATAGGCATAAACAGGCTACAGCCTTAATCAATATGCCACAATCAAATCCCATTAAATGTGTTTAATGAAAAAGGCTTATACAAACTAAAATCCCAATCAATGTATCAATGTTTGGCTCCCACAGTTTTCAAATTTGTGACTCAATTTGGTTTGACTGGGAACTTTCTTTAGTGACTCGGACTTGATGTTCATCTTAAGATGACTCTACTCTGAATCGACTCGGACAAGTCTTTGGTGAATTGGACTCGGACTGAGGATCTGAAGGTGACAAAAACTGGCAACTTGACTACAAGAAAGAATTCTGTAATATGACATTTTTTACTACAGCCAATGTCATTCAGATTAAAAACTACATTAATAAGCATTTTTATTTTTTTGTAACTTTTATTTATTGCTTTTTTCTTAAAACCAACAACAACAACAAAAATATCAGTGGGAATTTAATCAATTCCCATATAAAGTTTATTTTACATTTTATCTATTGACATATTTGAATATACAAATGGGTATGTGTGAATAACGATTGACAACACTCACAATTCAATTCGATTGAACAATTCTGACCTTACAATTCTGATTTCACGATTCAATTTATTCACAATTTTTTTATGAAATTAGTTGGGAAAAATATGAAGTAAACAAGTGCCCTTTTATTAATTTATAAATCAGGGCTCCAGACTAACTTTTTTTCACCATTTTGAAAGCCAGTTCCAATAGTCCATTAAAAAAAAGTCAAATGTTCCCATATTTATCTAAAATATAGAATATTTGTCCATTATAAATAAACTTAAATTTATGAACTTAAACTTTTCCCTCTCATTCTATTGGTTATATCTATGGCCTGTTCGCAGTCATGTGACTTTTTTGTTGCTGCTGCTATCTTAGTTGGCAAAAAACCTATATCATGGCTTTAAATTAAGACAATCTATATTGAAGATACCGCCACCATCACCAAACTCGAGTCTCTCTTAAATAAATGAAGTGTTGAAACAAATACGTGGCTAAATATGTAAAAATTGGCTGCAGAAATATCAATAAAGGTAGCTTAGTTAATTTTTTATAGTCAAGGGTGTTCTAAGGCTTTTCCTGAGGTTGTTTAAACCTGTATACTTATTAATTTATTACCAATAAAAAAACAAATTCCCAAAACTATGATAGTAATAGAGGAATTATTCTACTATTGATGACTAATCCTGGCTCATGGCTATGACAGTAAACTTCACTCAGCTCATCAGGGATAACCTAATATAATGTTTATAGCTGTAACCTTTTAAAGCCTTAATTAGCTGTGCAATTGTCCTCATGTTTGTCTGTCTAACCACAGCTATCTCACTGTACACCCCCTTTGTTTATTTAACAAAAAAAAAAAGGCAGCTGAGAGTATATCATTAAGGCCTGAGACATTTCACTGAAAGATCCAACAGCACTGGTACATAAAAAATTAGCATTAATGCAAAAAAGTAGAACAAGTAAATATATATATATATATATATATATATATGTTTTTTTTTTTTTTTTAAATCCTGTGAATTCAACACTTTATAAAAAGAACCATGACAGTCCCAAATCAATGACACTGATTCTGGAGCAGGGCAGTGCTGAATGGCGTTTAAAAACACTGTGAAATTAAGACAAAAAGAGTTGAAGCAATTTCACTCGACAGAATTAAACTCTCTTTTCAAAAGTTGTTTTTTGTTAGCCACATGAGGCTGCATCACACCTGCCTAACGCATATACACTTTACAGGGAAAAAAAAAGGTTGAAGTAAAAGCATCTGGACCCAGTTTTCAAGGTGTAGCATTTCGTCTTTAATTCCAAGAGACTTTAAATGATTACATCGTAATGACTCAGAAGCTGTTGTGTTATGGTAAAAATCCTGAAAAGTTCTTCTTTAAACAATAGAACATAGTAGTCCAATGTCTGAGGGAATATAGACAATAGAAATAGAAATCGTAATCTTGGAATAATAATTTTCTCCTTATTGCCCAGCCCTATAATAGACCATAGACTAAATTGGGATTTGTGAACACTGTCCCATGACCCAATTCCTTTCAACCAGACCAAGCTCAGATAATAAATGAACCTGTGTGGTCTGGTGGTAAACTGGCCTTGACCAACACTAGGTAAATATTAGCTCAGGCCTTTAGGTGTGCAGTTGGTGGGAAAGCTTTGAGAAATCAGGAGTTGAGGTTTTTATGTTGACTGTGAGAATAGAACTGCTCCGTTTCCATTATTAAAAGCATTCTATGGTAGAGGGGCCGAGCTACTGAACTGTATCATTAATATAAAGCTACTCAAGAAACTTAAACTCTTAAAAGAAGTTGTTTAGAAGTAATATCCCTAGACTCTTGTTAGACTCATAAGGTTGAACTCTGTGTAAAGCCAGTGTAAAGTGGAACAGGTGCATGACTGAGGGAGCTATAGAAAATAGAGTTGGTTTCACTTTAATTGCAAAGGTCTGACAAGCTCTGCACTCTCTCTCTGCGGATAGGTTTTAGGTTTAGGTTTTAAGGTTTAAAATAAGCAAATTCCAGTAATATATTTAGAAAGAATTCTACATTACTAAAAGTCTTACAGTCCACAGCTGGACAAAAAAACTAAACAATTTCTGATGCATTTGAATTGGGACTGCACAACATATCACAAATGTTGTGCAGTCATAGACTGACTTTTCTATAAATTTTATACTTCTCCTTTATTCTGTCAAAATCATCAAAATTGTCCAAAAAAAACTTTAAATTAAACTGTGGTGCATCCAAATGAAAAAGTGATGGTTTAGACCTGGTTCATTCCTACATTCAGTCACTTCTTTACTTTAGACTGGTTTAGTCCTGGTATAATCTTTGATACTGATTTAGCTCCTGCTTTGACGAGTGGAAGTTAATCCAGAGTTTTCTGATATTCCCTTTTCCCTGTAAAAGGTAATATTGTTATTTATTTAATGTTTTTTAATTATATTATATACATATTTCTATCTATCAATCTATCTATGGTTTTGTGACTTTGACAACTCACTCAAATGGTATAATATAAATTTATGCTCGTACAATGCAGTAGTGGGTTGTACTGCGCTGAATTCCAGCTCACAGATGTCAGTGGCAGAGTCAATGTAGTCAAAGCATACAGAAAGTAAGGGGCTTTTGCAGCTCAGACATGTTCAAACACAATTGAGACTTCGTACCACACTGGTGAGCACAGAGCTGAGAGCGGCAGCTGACTGCACTACATTTCAGTCACTAAAAGTTTGGACACCACTACAAAATGGAGCAATCACTGTACAGTATAGTGCACTGTAGATTACGCCCTAGTCACAGTAGTTTCGGACACAGCCTATGTCACGTTTATGTCTCCTACCAAATGTATTCATCAATGAAGCTAGGTAGCACTAACATAGCCTAAACTACAAGCCATTCAAAAAATATACTTTTAATTACCTCCTTATCCAAAAGGAGAAAAGTAGACAAAGAGTGTAGAGTTTAAGAAAAATGGACCTCTTCCTATTCATTCATAGAGAAGAACTGGAAATCTGTGTTCTGGACAGTATGCAGCAAGTGTCAGTGTCACTATTATTTATCATCTACAGATATCCACTCGGTGACATCAAACGCAAGCATGGACTTCAGTTCCACTGCTATGCAGATGATATTCAAATCTACCTCACCACCAGCTCCAATGCTCCATCTCTGCCTGACTCACTCACAGCATGTATCAGGGACTATTAGTATTGGATGTCCCAGAATTCCCTTAAATTGAATGATAAAAAATTAGATATTATTGATTGGTTCTACTGCCACAGTCAAAATGATGCACCAGTCTTTTGATGTTCATGGAACTCACATTAAGCCTTCGTCATTGATCCGTAACCTTGGTGTTTTATTCGATTCAAATCTATCTTTTGGCCCTCACATTTCTTCTCTTGTTAAAAACTCTTTTTTCCATCTTCGTAATATTGCTCGTCTCCAATCTTCTCTCACCATTGTTGATACTGAATCCTTAATTCACGCATTAATCACTTCACGTCTGTACTATTGCAATACCTTATTTCTTGGTCTTCCAGAAAAAACATATCACAAGATTACAGCATGTTCAAAACTCGGCAGCAAGAGTTCTCACCTCCACTAGGCGCTCTGCTCACATTACTGCTCTGCTTCATGACCTTCACTGGCTCTGTAGCTTCACGTATACACTTTAAAGTATTGCTTCTAACATTCAAAGAATTAAATGGTCTTGCTCCCCAATATCTGTCTGACCTACTCTCCCCTTACCGGCCTGTCCAGTCCCTTAGATCAGCTGAACTTGGTTTGTTGTCCATCCCTCGTTTCCGTCTGTCTACTGTTGGTGGAAGGTCATTTAGTATAAATGCTCCTCAATTATGGAATTCGCTGCCTCTTACACTACAAAACATCTCATCTGTGGGTGCATTTAAGTCCCAGTTAAAAACATATCTATTTAACAAGCATTTCGGATAATCACAACTGTATGTATTATGTGATGTGTGTATATAGATGTATATGTAAGTGTTTGTCTGTACTGTATTTGTGAAATGTAAAGCGACCTTGAGCTACGGAAAGGCGCTATAGAAATAAAACTTCTTCTTCTTCAGTGCTCAAGGAATATTCGGGAAGACCATGACATTCATCATGACAAAAAATACATCAGTCACATACAGTATTATAAACAATTATTGCTAAACAAATACTGCAATTAATTATACTGTAATAACAATACATTTGCAATGTGCAGCCCTACTTGAAAACTACTCCTGTCGATTAAGTCCTCTCAGCAGGGATTCTCACTCGTTCATAGCATTAAATATACCTCGATGATTTGCTCAGTATACATCAAATAATTTATAAATATTGACAGTAACAAACTCACTTTACGAGTTAAAAACACAAACACGAAGAATAACGTGTTCCTTCCTTGTAAACTGCACCGTCCGTAAACACCTGACCACATCATAAGATAGTAATCCAACAATGAAACACAATAGCCCGGTGTGTTACTCCCAATCAGGGTAATGTATTTACAGCAGTTTAAAACTCCAGGTGAGGAAATTTCTCTACCTGCATATAAATGTACAGGCTATGACACACACTGTAATACAGACATTTTTTTATGACAGAAACTCCACCAGTGCCAGCTTCTACTAAAATAATGTAACTAGGAAAACGTTTACTAGTAGTTTGTGCCATCAAACTCAATAATTGCATTGTTGACTTTAAGGGAGGTTCAAAAGAACATGTTTTCTTCTTCCTAATACTATCTTCACGGAACCCCTCCAATGCAAAGAACATGAAGTAGTATAATGCTGACACAAACTGTTAAAATGCACAGCTTGTTACAGCAGAAGGCCATGCAACAAAAAAAAAAACACACTTCAAACCTGTTTCACAACATAACACTGTTGGTTACAAGCCTCGTAGTGCACTCAACCACAGTCTGCACTTTGATTACGGGGGCTGGTTTCAGGATGCACACAATACTGAACGCTTTGAAGTTTTTTTTAGATAACAGCTTTTCAGCCTGATCATTATTTTTCAGTGGAGTAACAGCCATGGAGAGCCTCCAAATAAACCAATGCAGACAAATACTGCCCTGAACAATTCAGAAGAAACTGGTTAGAAAAAGTGACGTTTGTCCTGCTTCGTACAGAGAAGTGGAATAGTGAAGTGCTTACGGGTGTGAGAACGTATAGCAAGGGTGTCACAGTGATGGAAAGAATGTAAGCCTCAAAACAACACACACGCCGCTTTTTTCAGAAAAGCAAATAGCAAAGGGGAAGTCTGCCGTCTAATTTTACAAGTTATCGCCTCCTTCTGCCAGAAGTTTCCTGTCAGTGAGCAGCCCAGGAGTTAAATATGCTAAACACAAGCCACAACTTTTTCTTTAAATAGATTAAATTAGCAATAAACGGCTGTATGTGGTGCATGCCCACTCAAGTTTTTTTCTTTTTCATTTTCTTTTTTTTTTTTTAGACAAGATTTTCACTTATTAACGCCATTAGAGTTTCGTGTAATCGTTAGCAAGAAACACTCCCAAATTCAAGGATGGAGGTGGCGTTATCCGAGACAGCTAGCGGGCTATGCTAACAAGCTAACTACCTGCACACCCAGCGCACTTTTACATGCAAAAGCTTGGGTTAAGACAATGGCATGAGGTTAAAGGGTAAACACCAGCTCGACTTGTTTACTGTTATGTAAGAGAAAAAACGTAGCTGGCGGATGTACAAAATAAAGCGCCACATCATGGAAAACTTACCCATTCCTGTCCTTCGCACTGCCTCACGACTTGGGAATCACTTATCCGGAGGCGGCTCCACTGCTAACTAGCTATTAGCCAGGTACGTCAACTGTAACGTTAGTGTCGATTAAACGGAAAGGAAAAAACAGTCAAGTAAAGAGTATATCCATTCGCTCTTTCCCCAGCAGCAGCCTCCCTCTCGGTCGGTGATGGTGCTTGAAGATTGCTGAGCAGGAAGTTGCCCAGGAGTCTCCACCTTTCTTGGACCTGCCTCTTCACGGCGCTTCGGTGCTCCAAGCCTGTCTGACACCAAAATACAAACTCACAGGAAACTTCGCGAGGTTTCAGCAAGACAGACCCGCGAGAGGCATGTTGAGGAGGAATGTTGAGCCTTTTCCGTGTGAGTGGCCCATTCAGCGAGTACAGTTACAGTATCTCCTACTGTAGGTGTGAGTGAGAGAAAAGGAGACTCCGCCTAGAGAGTGACACTTGTAGTTTCAGTAATAGTCTGCTACTGGTCAAACTAGTTAGGGATGAAGACAAGGCCTTAGTGAGGTGAGGAATAGGATATTTGCTCTTGAAGTTAAATGTACCTTATTGTGTTTGTTAATGCTTTTCAGTCTAGATCAGTCAAAATCCATGTCTTAATTCACCTACACCTGCTATTTGCAAATGTAACCCAAACCACACACATTGCCCAACTAACAGGTTTTATGGAACAACCCTTTCTGAGAAATGTTGAAGAGAAATTGCTTAATGTGTTAATATGTGTTTCAGTTTTATTGTGCCATCTTTCTGTGTGCATTTTAATATTTTTACCAGTAATTTTTTGCTCCTACTTTGTCACTTTTTAATGCAAATCTAGAGACCTGTAATGGCCTCACTAAGAAACAATTACTAAAAGACAACCTGGAAAATGCAAATTTAACTGAAACCAAAGCAGTTGTGTGTGTCAGTGTTGAAAAGGCCTAGTGTAGGTTTTTACAATGGGTTCAAACCACACGTATTACACATATTTAGTTTATATGAATTAAGCATAGCCTATATAACATGTAACTAATGGGTAGGCTACATGGAAACAGTGCTACATAAACTATGACAATACAATCTTTATAATTTGCATTAGCCTATTATTTAATGTCTGCTACAACAAATTGTCATGATTATGTTAAACCCTAAACCCCAAAATGAGCACTTTGCCAATGGCTCCTCCACCTCCCTGGCCCCAGTCTGCTCCACTGGCCACACTGTCTGCACCAACGACACTGAGCCACTTGTACATTAAATATGTGGAGCGTTTTCTGCCAATATCTTACATCTCTAATTCAATCTGACACCACACTAACTTTATCTAATTATTAAGAATAATAAAAAGGTTGAGACCAGTGTGTGTGACCTCATAATAATCAACTTCATATTCAAACTATCACCAACATGTTCTGTCAGACTGTTCCCCTTTGCAATAAACAGGACTGCAGCAGTCCTGACATGCTAAACAGTCATCCGACCTGGGTATAGGTGTGAGAGAACTTTGAACAGTGCAGCCACAATGGCCCAGGAGGTGATAGTGCGACCAATGGCCATAACATCACTGCTGTGCATAATCTGCTGTTTGAGCATATAACACATACATATTCATTTGCTGTTGCATGTAGAGGTGAACAGGTGAATCTATACTCCCCATAGTGAAACAAACATGAGCGTGAATGGCTGCATGTGACAGCCATGTGGTTAACTCTCTATCATCCAGGGTATGCCTCAGGCCCAAAGCTGCTGGGATAGGCTCCCATCACCCCTAACAAGATTAAGCTGTACAAAATGTATGAAGGAATGTAAAGATGCTCTCATTGGCTATGCCTCAAACTTTTTCCTTGTTTGACTTAACCGAGGAAGTTCGTGTGTGTGACCTCGTTCAGGTCTCTTACAAGAGCCTCCTTCTTTGCCTTCCTTCCTCCTCAGAGCAGCCTAAAGAGCTTTGGGAAAAGTGTTGAAAATAACTTCCGGTGCAAGCGAGTAGTCAAGGATGCACATTACGCCAAATGAGATGTACCATGGGAAAACAAGGATAACTTGGACAGCTATTGGCTGCTGGTAACACACAGTGAGAGATATATCAATAGCAAGATACAGTGATTTTATCTTTCTTAAATTAATGTCCCCCTGAAAATATGTTTGTTAATATACAGTTTATGTTCATACTGAGTTTTCAGTGCTGCTCCAGAAAAAAAATCTGTTTTGGAGAGCCAAGGATTCCTAAACACAATTGTATTAGCAACAGCAGAGTTGCATGGCAGGCATTTTAACAGCTATCTGTGTGACTGTAGATTGTTTTGATTGAGAGGTGAATGTAAAAATTTTGAAGTGTTGGTACTGTGTGCCGCTGCATCCTGGCCCACTTAAAGCACTGAATGTAGGTTATACCAATGCCACTGAGGCTTTTTTGTTTGTATAAATGTAATGTCATTGTCATACTGAGTAAATGCAGCCTGATTTCCTCTGCGCTTGTTCTTGTAGTGGTAGTGGTTTTGCACAACGGTGGGTGATTGTTCAGAGCCCTGCTGTGATAACAGCTTATCTCGGTCAAATACAGAATCAAAAGGGAAGTAGTTGTGCGTCAACTCAATCCCACAGGATCCATGCTGACAACTTGGCAAACCACAGTGCGACACAAATTCTATGCAAATGTGTCTCGCCACATTCAGAGCACACACAGCGTGGGTCACTGTGTAAACAGAGGCTGGTCGGACAGTTTTCCTCTTAGCTGCATTAAATCACTGCCCCAATGGAAAAGATTTGTATGTAAAGCTTCCTGGATGATGTTTGAAGGCAGAACTTAGATTCTTTATAATTCCACCAGGGTAATGACTCCTTTTGTCACTAAACTTTTTAAAACAGCTATGTAAGAATGCATGTTCCTGTAGAGTATGCCAGGAGACTCATGTACAGACACGCTTTGATTGTCCGAGCGGTTTTTCAGAGCAGCGGGGAGGGGTTGGGTCGAGTGTGTGGGAGTGAGGAATGACAGTTGTGTCCTACATCTCTGTTTACCAGACAAAGCTGCAGCATGAAGATGGTTAATGCAATAATACTGAAATACTGTGGAGTATAGTTTGATGGAGTTTGAGTTAAAGTGCAAGTCGAGTCCAAGTCCGAGCCACAAAAGAAGGTTCATAGTCAAATCCAAATCAGTCTGTGTCATATCCAAGTTCAAGTCACCAAAGTTAGTTGCAAATCAGAATAGGCTACTGATGTGGGAGCGAAACTGAAACACTGATAGGGATTTTGATGTTGTGCCTATTGTGACAAGACAGCCCAGTGACTAACTGGCCATTGTCCAGGGTGTACCCCGCCTCAGGCCCAAAGTGGCTGGAATAGGTTCCAGTCACCCATGACCCCTAACGGGACAAAGTGGTAGAAAATGGATAAATGAATTTGACAAGACATTAAATGGCATTTGCTTTTACTCTCACTATAATTGGGTCTGTTTTTTTAGTATTTTTTTAACTCAAACTCACTCACAGAAAGGCTTACTGCAACGTGAGCAGCTGTTTATGTGGAAACCTAATAACTTGACAAAATGTGCCATCTCTATAATAATACGGTATAAAATCAATTCATCAAGACTTGCTCAAAATGAACCCAGTGACTCGACTCCTGTCTAAAACAGAACTCATTGGGCTCTTCTGAATTGAATACCAACACCCGGGTCAGCCATCCTAAAGACTGTAAAACATTGTGCTGTTTTAGATTAAAAAAGCCAAAACTCAAAAATTGTTGTACGACCAGAAATGGGGTCAAAACTGGGCTGTATGCCTGGCTTTAGGGTTTTCTGAAACCGGTGCATGTCACAGGGCAGTGGCTTATTAGCCCCTCCAGAGCAAGTCTCCACCAATACAAACTCACTCACTGCGCGTAACACCGGGTTCCGCTCGTCATGACAGATGCTCGTGACAAATGAAGTTCTGGATACAATTCTAAAATGATGGAGTGGTGAAGGGTAGGGGGTCGTTTCAGAAAGGCCCATGTACTCTCTGGCAAAGAGTAATCTACACACTCCTCTTACAACACCATCACGGGATGCTTTGGACACCATGATGTTGTAGGCCACCAGCAGGTCTCTTTTCTATAAAGCCAGGTGAACCTACCTGGTCTGGATAAGCGGTGTCACAAAGCAGGTGAACAAGTGTTGTGTTACCTTTAACCCTCTAGTCCAAGTACACAGGACCATAGATTTGCTGCAGGTAAGAAAACGGGGTGGAGATAAAGTCTGGAGGGTAGTCCGTGTGTGAAAAAAAGCACGTTACAAAGTGGTGCTGGAGAGTTTTACTGTTGCTGCTATAAACATGCTACAGACTAAACATTAACACACTTCAACAGAACAGTTTACAGACTTGTTCACCCACATCTGTCATCATTGTCATAATAACAATTATTAGTTATATAGCACTTTTTAAAATTCAAAATTACAAAGTGCTTTACAGGTGGCATTTAAAAGATTGTCTTAAAACAGTTTCAAGAGAAAATTGGCATTATTAAAATGAACTAAATACAACTAATTGTCTTAAATATGTTACTGTGCAGTTAAATCAGTTCTACAATACTCTCTTGACGCCAAGTTCTGGTTCTTTTTCAAAGTCAGATCAATTTTTGTAATGGGCTTGTTTATGTAACTTTTTTTTGCATTTGGCAACTAAATAAAAAAATATTTTGAAGCAAACTTGTGACTGTCATAAAAATATTTTCACAATGTCTGATTTGTAGTTTGCATTTCCTAATTAAATCAAAAACTGCAGCTGTCATGTGACAATAATGTCCTTGTGTGAACTGATGCATTGTTTTAGGCAATGTTTTCAGACAATTTAAAGTTAATAATTCAAGATGTTTTCTGTAAATTTATTAGACTTAATCTGGCAAAAAGCATGCAGCTACATTTATGGTTCTTTGGCGTGTAGTGCCCCCTGGTGGGTAAAATATAAGTTGTACTTTCAGTGTGTGCCAAAGCATGTTGGTAACAAGCTTAGATTAAATATATTCAGTTTAGTATTACAATTGAAGAAGAGGTAGAACAAGTGTTTGCTCATTTGTTTTTCTACAGTTGACATAAATTATATTTCCCTTCATACTTTACCTCAGTAACTGTATTATTGCACTATTATTACATTAAAAACTGTTCTTAATGCACCTTTCACACTTCTGCTGCTGCTCTTGCACTGACACACGTTCTACTTTATTCTGTAAATAGGCTGTTTATATCTTTCTAGTTGCTATTATTTTAATTTTATAATTTAAACTTCTATATGCCATGTTTATTCTATTATTTAGAATGTTATTCATGTCTTAAACACTTTGATTAGAGAGAAAAACGGAATTTCAAGTTCTCTGTATGTCTTATAAAATAGTAAATTGACAAAACCCTTTTGAATCTTGAATCTAATGGGCACTAAAAAGAGCATGAGGCACAGAGCTGAGTAAATATTTGACGAGACAGATTATGTTAAGTTCTGTATCAAGTACTGCAATCAATACAGCACATGGAGCATGGAGGCTCATCATGGGTGGATAAGATGAACAGAATGAATGAAGTTCATGGAACTCAATAACTCCACAAAGACTACCTTCTACACGTACCTTTGTTTTGCCATTTTTTGACTCTCTGGCCCATTAAAGCAGTCTTTCCCAACCAATAGTAGCTTGTGTGTAGGATATTTGAGGGAGTACATCAAATTATTTAATAGGGGAGAGCAGGGACAGTTGCAACACTTTTTGCCTTTTCTTTAATTTCTCAGAGACTGTTTGGGTTAGAAAGACAACATTTTAACAAATGAAATCCAAATCTGTCTGCTAATCTAGCCACACTGTTTTAACATGTATATATAATATTATACTTACAATTTGTAAAGTCAAACGTTGCAACTTGACCCCACAGTAGGAGATGGTTGCAACAAGTAGCAAGTACTCAGTCACTAAAGAAAGGTCCAAGTTAAGTCCAAGTCACCAAACGGACACATTAATCAATATTTTAGTTTTGTATAAGCCTTTTTCATTGACACATTTAATTGAGATTGTTGTATATCAATTAAGGCTGTAGCGTATATAGGCCTATACTTTTTATACTATAATGTAGTATACTAAAAATGCAGTTCTGTGTCATTTCCTCTTCACTTTTGATATGTCCCACTGGGAAGTTTATATTCCATTGTCCTCCTTTTATTTCTTATTCCATATCTTTATTTTGATCTCTTTTCTTAAACCATGACTGTTGATGGGCTGTTATAACACTGTTGTGGCATCTGCCGGTGCCAATTACTTGGCTTTGTTTCGATGACGATGTATGCTACTGACATGATGCATTTATTTGTAGAGATTGGGCGGGAGGTTCAACAGCACATGTTAGGTGCTAATCTTTAATTGTTTTATTTGTCAGAGAGAATAAACGAGAGGGCCTTCAAACGCAGTCCCGGGGTCTTGTGGGTCCTTCAGCTACCACACACTAAATAAAACATAACGCAGAAGTCCACGAAACCTAAAGTTTAAAGTAAAGGTTAAAGCACAGTCTAAGAAACTGTACTGTACTTTAACCAATCAGATTTACGGCTAGGTAGTCTGACAAGTGCCCAGGGCCCGCAGGTGAACAATAACGTCAGCATTTTTCACGTCTTTTGATTGGCTGGTCAGAGAGTGTAGCCTACTGGACACAGAAGTCTATTCAATTTTTTTTCTATTTGATTATTTTATTGGCTCAACACTGATGGTCCTGCTTCATACAGTGTGTGCTGTGCGGCGCAGTTGTGTCTGCAGTGAATGCAGACTTGCTGAATTGTTAATGATTGTTGTACGTAGTGGATTTTTGTCTTGTTGTGAGAAAATTAAATACAACTTGATATTCAATATTGTGGTAGTCTCGTGAATACAACGACTCAAAAGTGAAGTGCTAGATAAACTGGCCATTGTGAAGTGCACCGCGGGACTTTAGGTTGACAGTGAATAAAACAATGTATATATTATGACTTTATAAGACAATTTCTAAAATTAACTATGTCCATCAAGGTTTTAATTTTTCGTACTGTATTTGAAGTTTCTTTTTGCAAAACTAGTGCGGCTGGTGAGCGCTGTTGTCCAGAGCAGCACTAGGAGTATTTACAACAGTGTGATTCTCTGAAGGAAGCTGTGAAAATCTTACTTAGTTCTGCTTTAAGAAAATTCAGTGTGAACCTGCTGCAGGTCGGCCCCAGGACTTCGGAAGTCCCGATGCCTGACTGTGATGCAACTCCCTGTTAAACCAGGTTTCTGTATTGTATAGTGTTTTCTATAGTAATGGCACTATAATGTATTAGGAAATGTTTATTCAGGTGGGACACCACTGAAGGCCTAGTGGTAAAATGCACTTAAATTATAATATTTAACCAAACAAATGTTGGATAGCAGTGATGTTTCTGAAGGAAATCACTTATTACTTATACTTATTTTTGTTATTAGTTATTTCTGTCCAATAATTTCACTGAAATTGACTGTATGAGGGGGTACCCATGGTATGATAAAATAACCCGGGGGCAACAAAAGCATCTTTCTCTGTTGAACTGTAATGTTCACTTTGATCCAATAGAGGGCACTTTTAACACAATAATAAATAAACGAAATGCAAAGTGTATTCATTCTTTCCTAATGATTGGCTATCAACTACACTTCATTTGTTTCAATTGTATATTCTTTTAGTTTTAATGAAAAACCAGATATACCTTTACATGTTTGGAGTAGTTATACTAGTAGTATATCTCTATCCACCCGTATGTATTTATGTGTGCTTTCACTTCACATGACTTTTTTGTATGTTTCTTGTAAATTCTATAAAGTCTCTAACTTTCTGAACCTGCCATAATGTGTCATCAGTGGGAAGCACATAGGAAAGTTTTGGCAGTGTTTAGTCTTTTCCACTGGGCGTGATTAGTATTTTGTCAGATATTAATCCCCTGTTGGACACATTCAAGAACCAAACTGAGCATCATTTATCCACTTGTCCTCTTGTCCTTTTGGTAAAAGAAGTTAGGCAAAGATGAATGTCTTTTTTGGAGCAGTTGTATGTTTTAAAGTCAAGTTGAATATTTTGTGTATTTGAAAAGCAGTGTTAATGGAATCTCGTAAAGGTGTTTACACCAGTGAGTGAATAAGTCACACACTCTGTTTATACTCTGTATTAGAGATTAGCATAAACAAATGTAATAATGTGACCATAAATGAAACTTTAAAGACATACATAACTCATGCACATAGGCAAGAATACACATTTAACAGGCACTGCACACATAGTGACTGCATGTTTGAGTCTACAGAAGAATTGTTTACACATATGTCATGTTCATCTAATAGATTTTTCAAGTCCAATGGGCCAACCATATACTTCCTGAAAATCCATAGCTCCTTCAACGTCTTCAACAAGAAGCACAAAATCTTCTCCCAGTCTGTGTTTATCAGCACAGTCTTTGTACTTCACTGTGGTCTGTGAAGCAGTGTTAATAAGAGAGTTTTTCAGATAAACCAGACACATAAGGGATAACTGTCTGTCTGTTTGGTGTCTGTGTCCTCTTGGTTTTGTTGAAAGTCCATTTGGGGTATCCACAGTCTCTCAGGGCTTTACGGATGTGTTGTTCTTCTTTCCGTTTACCTTCTGAGGTTGTGGGCACCTCTTGTGCTCTGTTCTAAAGAGTCCTGATGACTCCCAGCTTGTGCTGCAGTGGGTGGTTTCCTCTGAACTGGAAATAAGTAGTGTTCAAACATATCTGCAGTAAACTGCAAATATGGTGCGGGGTGATGTTTGTCCTGTCCTGTAAAGATGTGTTCTGTAGTAGTCTCTTCCTTACAACCACGAGTGCTTCATTAGTGGGTATGCAGGTAAAGAGTGATGTGATATCAAAGGAGACAATTGTCTCATCTGAGTCTAGTTGTAGATGTTTGATTTTGTTTGTAAAGTCCTGTGAGTTGATGATATGGTGTTTTGAGTGGCCAACCAATGGAGCCAAAATGATGGCCAGGTGTTTGGCTATACACCTGGCTACATTATAGCCAGGTGGCACAGTAATCTATGGATCGTAGTGGAATGTCTTCTTTCTTTGTGTATTTTAGCTTAAGCTGTAGATACATGGAGTAACGTTTTCAGGATAGAGCCTGTAGTACAGAGGGGGGACACAAAGAACAATAAGTGGTTACAAGAAGGTCATAGACTGTCTGCAGAGGTTGGAGAAGGACCAAGTCATTGATCAACCTCAGCCTGGTCCATAAGGTTTGGTTTCAGGGGAAACTCCTCCCTCTAGAGATATAAGCTCAGCTTTCTTACCAGTTGAACTCAGAATTGATAAAGTCTCTTGGAATTAGAGACAAAACGTCTTCACCTTGAAAACTGAGTCCAGATGCTTTTGCTTTAACATTTTCTTCAAGATGACCTGGATGACTGAGAACCTTCACAGACATATTTGGAGTAAGGGTGCAGGTCAGACTTCTTTCTAAACAATTATACACATTCACAGAACATATGTATTACACTCAATGTATGCATTCAGAATGAGGTAGATTAAAATAAAAAATAGCTTTAAAATACTTTAAATAGCACTTGGGAACATCCATACATTTAAAGTAGAATCTATTCAAAACCAAGCAATTTTTTTTAAGATGGAGTTATGTTTGTACATTTGTCAACATTCATCATTTTGCTGCTTCAAAGCCTGAGACCACCAACATGAAAGTGTGGAGGCAGCTCTTACAGAGAGTTATTGTAAGTGGGAGGTGTTCCTGTTTGTGTGACTGAGGCCCTGGTTAGTGGGTCAGTCTAAACAGTTTAAGGATGAAAGTGTGTGGGATGTGTACAGCTCAGAGATTATGAAAATGTCAATCTTTTACCAACTCATCACTTAAATTGTACTTCAACATCAGACAAACACCTGCAAAGGACCACACACATACACACACACATGCACACACACAATGAGCATTATTTAACGTTTCCTGTGGCCTACCCCTCAGCTGTCAGGTAATGTCAGCTCTGCACATCGTTTCCATCATTGGGGTTGGGTCAGTACGGGACAGTTTGGTTGAGTTTCTCCTGAGGAGTCTCACGTTTCCACCCAGCTGGGTCCAAAGGAGGAACATCTGTCCCGGGAACAATGTGCAACAAAAGTTGTGTCTCTATTTGAGAAAGAAAACGTATTTGAAGCAAACTTTTTGAAACTTGGATGCATTGTCAATATTTAACATAAATAAGAAAAATCCTGATGTAGCAACAAGAGGCTGGAAGTTGCTGCAGATGAGCTGCTGCAGGAAACATTTGACTGTTTATGGTTTATCCAATCTTTCAGAACATTCAATTCATTGGGCTGCACCAATTGTTTATAGTGTATGCAATAAATACAAAGTTTGAAATCAAAGTCATGAAGCAAGATCTGTACGATGTTGACTATGTTTAAAATCACAAACAGCTGTTGCTAATAAACGCTAGCTTTGTTTTGGTGAACAAGTGCCACATTTATCCTGTTTTCTGTGTAAATATGACGTTTTCAAACAAAAACAGGACAATTCTGTTTAATGTTTTTATATTTGCTTCTTGTTTTGTCCAATCAGCTGACTGCAGTGTTAAACTATGCCCCTGCCAAAAGCGTACCACAAAGCCAGACCCGCTTAGGACCCCTAGCTGAGGCATCCCCAAAGTGGCACCATACAGTGTAAACAAGGCTTTTGTTGCACTTGATTCCTGCTGTTAACAAAAAGACAATAGTCTTTAAAACAATACGGTCAATTCAGAATCCACAGTTCTTTTTCCATTTTTCCACCACTGTTCTTGTCTGTGTACTTTAAATCTGTCTTTTATTTCTGTAAAGCACTTTGAATAACCCATTGTATGTATTGTGCTATGAAATTGCCCTGCCTTGCCTGTTCTTTTGAGCCCTGATCCCGTTTGACCTAGTGAACTTTGTGACTGTTCTGTTGGCACCTGCCAATCATACCTCTCAATAAACAAACTGCCTGGGTGTTGTACTTTTAGTGAATGTTCCCCCCCTCACACATCCCACTAACACAGTTAGGAGCGTTTTTTCCCCATTAAAAAGCAAAAATGTATTCCCTGTCTGCCCCTGTCCCGCTGGATTGGCCCACTCTCATCTCTCCACGTGAAGGACAGATGGAGCTCTCCTCTCTTATTACTGCTGCTATTTATAGTAACGTCTGAGGCTAAAGGCACGCCCGCTCGTGTGTGTGTGCTGTCTGTTTACTCACAGGCCAGGGGAACATGTGTGTGTGTACGTATCTTGACAGCAAGCCGGGGGCAGATGGAGGAGTGCCCGAGACAGATGACAGATGAGTGGCTGGCTCGGGAAGCCATGTTTGCTCCACTGACACAGATGGAACGGTGGCAAGTCCGGTTTAGTCTTAAAATAAAAGGGCAGTTGTACAAATCCCTTAATTATCCACACCAAAAAAATATATAATAATATTAATAAATTAGGGTGAGGCCTTTTATTTCTGCATTGTAGGCTTTAACTAGATATTGACAAAAAAATACTGCATCTCTCCTTCTCATAATCAAGTAAATTAAAAAGAGTCAATTAAAAAGAAGTATGCTGGCTACACAGCCTTTTCTTACAGAGCCCCCTTTTTATGGAATGGGCTCCCGGTGGAAGTGCGGCGATCTGACTCTGTTAAAGCTTTCAAAAGCAAACTCAAAAAATACTTATTTCACCAAACATATGAAGACTGATTGTTCCTAGGTACACGCTCACACTGGTTATAGCTGTAGGTACACGCTCACACTGGTTATAGCTGTAGGTACACGCTCACACTGGTTATAGCTGTAGGCACACACTCACACTGGCTGTAGCTGTAGGTACACGCTCACACTGGTTATAGCTGTAGGTACACGCTCACACTGGTTATAGCTGTAGGCACACGCTCACACTGGTTATAGCTGTAGGCACACGCTCACACTGGTTATAGCTGTAGGTACACGCTCACACTGGTTATAGCTGTAGGTACACACTCACACTGGCTGTAGCTGTAGGTACACTCTCACACTGGTTATAGCTGTAGGTACACTCTCACACTGGTTATAGCTGTAGGTACACACTCACACTGGTTATAGCTGTAGGTACACGCTCACACTGGTTATAGCTGTAGGTACACGCTCACACTGGTTATAGCTGTAGGTACACGCTCACACTGGTTATAGCTGTAGGTACACGCTCACACTGGTTATAGCTGTAGGTACACCCTCACACTGGTTATAGCTGTAGGCACACGCTCACACTGGTTATAGCTGTAGGTAAACGCTCACACTGGTTATAGCTGTAGGTACACGCTCACACTGGTTATAGCTGTAGGTACACCCTCACACTGGTTATAGCTGTAGGCACACGCTCACACTGGTTATAGCTGTAGGTACACCCTCACACTGGTTATAGCTGTAGGCACACGCTCACACTGGTTATAGCTGTAGGTAAACGCTCACACTGGTTATAGCTGTAGGTACACACTCACACTGGTTATAGCTGTAGGTACACGCCACACACTGGTTATAGCTATAGGTACACGCTCACACTGGTTATAGCTGTAGGTACACACTCACACTGGTTATAGCTGTAGGCACACGCTCACACTGGTTATAGCTGTAGGTACACGCTCACACTGGTTATAGCTGTAGGTACACCCTCACACTGGTTATAGCTGTAGGCACACGCTCACACTGGTTATAGCTGTAGGTACACCCTCACACTGGTTATAGCTGTAGGCACACGCTCACACTGGTTATAGCTGTAGGTAAACGCTCACACTGGTTATAGCTGTAGGTACACACTCACACTGGTTATAGCTGTAGGTAAACGCTCACACTGGTTATAGCTATAGGTACACGCTCACACTGGTTATAGCTGTAGGTACACACTCACACTGGTTATAGCTGTAGGCACACGCTCACACTGGTTATAGCTGTAGGTACACCCTCACACTGGTTATAGCTGTAGGCACACGCTCACACTGGTTATAGCTGTAGGTAAACGCTCACACTGGTTATAGCTGTAGGTACACACTCACACTGGTTATAGCTGTAGGTAAACGCTCACACTGGTTATAGCTATAGGTACACGCTCACACTGGTTATAGCTGTAGGTACACACTCACACTGGTTATAGCTGTAGGCACACGCTCACACTGGTTATAGCTGTAGGTACACGCTCACACTGGTTATAGCTGTAGGTACACACTCACACTGGTTATAGCTGTAGGTACACGCTCACACTGGTTATAGCTATAGGTACACACTCACACTGGTTATAGCTGTAGAAACACGCTCACACTGGTTATAGCTGTAGGTACACGCTCACACTGGTTATAGCTGTAGGTACACACTCACACTGGTTATAGCTATAGGTACACTCTCACACTGGTTATAGCTGTAGGTAAACGCTCACACTGGTTATAGCTGTAGGTACACACTCACACTGGTTATAGCTATAGGTACACGCTCACACTGGTTATAGCTATAGGTACACGCTCACACTGGTTATAGCTATAGGTACACACTCACACTGGTTATAGCTGTAGAAACACGCTCACACTGGTTATAGCTGTAGGTACACGCTCACACTGGTTATAGCTGTAGGTACACACTCACACTGGTTATAGCTATAGGTACACTCTCACACTGGTTATAGCTGTAGGTAAACGCTCACACTGGTTATAGCTGTAGGTACACACTCACACTGGTTATAGCTATAGGTACACGCTCACACTGGTTATAGCTATAGGTACACACTCACACTGGTTATAGCTGTAGGTACACGCTCACACTGGTTATAGCTGTAGGTACACACTCACACTGGTTATAGCTGTAGGTAAACGCTCACACTGGTTATAGCTGTAGGTACACGCTCACACTGGTTATAGCTGTAGGTACACGCTCACACTGGTTATAGCTGTAGGTACACGCTCACACTGGTTATAGCTGTAGGTAAACGCTCACACTGGTTATAGCTATAGGTACACACTCACACTGGTTATAGCTGTAGGTACACGCTCACACTGGTTATAGCTGTAGGTAAACGCTCACACTGGTTATAGCTGTAGGTACACGCTCACACTGGTTATAGCTGTAGGTACACTCTCACACTGGTTATAGCTGTAGGTACACACTCACACTGGTTATAGCTGTAGGTACACTCTCAAACTGGTTATAGCTGTAGGTACACTCTCTAACTGGTAGTTCCCTTTCGAGGGAACTCGCACTGCGTCGGGAAACCGACACTATGGGGAACGCCTTCGGCGTGACGGCTCTGAAGTATGAATGAAACTAGACCAATCCTGATTGGTGCAACGTAATGCCGTAGTACGCGCCGGCGTACCGGAAGTATAAAAGGGGCGCCGGCTCACCACGGCGCTAGTTTTTCGCTCTTCAGACAATTGCTCGAAGTGTGTGTTAGAGACAATAGATCCTTAGACAAGAAATGACGAGTGAACAGCTCAGACAGTGTGTGTACCCCTGCCCTCGGTAAATGCCACGGGCAGGGACACGCACGCCATGTGTGTGATCTGTTTGGGAGTGCAGCACGCTCGGTCAGCTCTCGAGAGAGCTGGCTGTGGGCATGGTGAGGCGCCCCCAGCGGGCAGGTACCGCGTCCGCCGAGGCGGCGCGGTGGCTTAGATCGTGGGGGTGGCAGCTGGAACTAGTTGATGAGACTGCTGAGGCATTGTCTCAATCACCAGACAGTTCCAAGGCCCGTTCTCCCCGCGCAGAAGCCCGTGATGAGGCTTCTTCTGCACGGAGAAAGGGGCCGGGGTTGGAGCTATCCACATCTGAGGAAGTGGATGTGCTCAGCACCGAGGCGGGTGACGCTGAGGCTCACTCGTCCCCTCATTTGCCCGCTAAATAAGACAGAAAGAAATCTGAGGCCCGTCCTCCTCGTGCAGAAGCCCGTGATGAGGCTTCTTCTGCACGAGGAAAGGGGCCGGGGCTGGAGCTATCCACATCTGAGGAAGTGGATGTGCTCAGCACCGAGGTGGGTGACGCTGAGGCTCACTCGTTCCCTCATTTGCCACTGGCCCCAGCCATCATTAAAACTCCGCGTGCAGAAGCCAGCGATGAGGCTTCTTCTGCACGAGGAAAGGGTCCGGGGCTTGAGCTGTCCACATCTGAGGTTGTGGATGTGCTCAGCACCGAGGCGGGTGACACTGAGGAAAAGCGCAGAGAAAGATCAAGCGGGGTTTGCCAATTTTCACAGCTGACTGTGAGCACTGTGAAGCACTCCCCGGCAGAGTGCTGCGCTCCCGCCTGGCCGTGTTTGACGAGGGCCGGCCAGGCTTGCGCTCCCCGCGGGGCTGGCCACGCGTCCGCCGAGGCGGCGAGGCGGCGAGGCGGCGTAATGCGCGGGGATCGCAGCTGGAACTTGTTGTGAGATTGGGACTGCTGAGGCAATTCCCAATCATCATCAGACAGATTTGATGCCCTTCCTCCACGTGCAGAAGCCTTTTTGACGCTTCTTGCACGATGGAGGGGGCCGGTGCTTGAGCGAGAGAGAGAAGAAAATCCTCAGCACTGTGGCGGATGACGCGGAGGTTTACTCGTCACCTCACGTGCCCGCTTAGGAGGAGCTCATTAAGGCGGTGCTTTCTGCAACACAGAAGCACGACAAAACAAATATAAAGGGAGGTGTTTGGAAGGCCAGTGACCTCCCTCCCGCTGCGGGGTCTTCAAAAAGAAGCTAAAAAACCCCGGTGCCGCCCACCAAGCCGTGTAGAGAGACAGGGTGAGGGTGGGCAGGGCATAGGTAGCGGCAGGTCGGGCAGGGGCATGTCTGCATTTGGTAATATATTGCGGGCATGCCAGGCCGACCTGGTAAAGCCTGGGATGAGGGCGAGACAGTCACACCTGAGGAGGTGGCGGGCGGCCCGCATCCTGGTGGCCACGGAGGGGCATTTAGGAAAGGTTTCCTCCTGTGTGCTCCTCTTTCGCCTTCTGGCCTGCTCAGCGACGCCGGTTTTACGGTCGTCGGCGGGGGTCGGGAGGCGAGGAGGAGGGCTGCTGCGTCCCTGCAGTTCATCCCTCGCTGCTCCAAGCCAAAAGGGCTGATTCTAAAAAGGACCGGCCCCAGCCATCATCGAGCTCCTCGTAGCGTCGCCAGAGCCTCTCCGCATGGAGCTCGGCAATAGAGGCGGCGTTCTCGCACAAAGCCGGTTCAGCAGAAGGGCGACTCGAGGGCCGTCCTTCAGGCTACGAAGGCTTTGGGGAAGAGGTCCTGGCTGTACAAGGACCTCTGAGGGCCCCGGGAGAAGCGGCTGAGATCGTTTTTTCTATGCGGAGCCCTCTGGAAAGGTGATGTAAGGCCCACCCGTCTATGACGCTTTGGGCCACATCAGTTTCCAGCGCGCACACGACCCCGATGGCGTGCGCACGTCGAACAATAATAGATGGCTTTTCCCTGCCAGGCGGCCACCTCAGGGGGGTCAAAAACAGTATATTCAAACACCCGAGGTCAGCCTCGAGAGGCTGAGTTCATTGGGCAGGCTCGGGTTAGGGAGCAGGAAGTACACTTCCATCTGGTACAGGAGGCATGGGTTCCTCCGTCAGAAGGGGGGGGTGGGGCTCTACAGCCGGTACTTTATAATTCCCAAAAAAGGACAAAGGTCCACGTCTAAAATTAGATCTGAGGTATTTGAACTGGTCTCTGAGGAGGTTCAGGTTCAAAATGCTGGAAGCAATACCTATTATCGTGAACCAAAACCGGTCTGAGGACGGGTTTGCCACGATAGATCTGAAAGACGCATACCTCCACATTTCTATTATTATTAGTCCTTTTTACAGGAAGTTCCTAAGGTTTAGCTTTCGGGGGCTAAGCATTCCAGTATCGGGTTCTTCCATTCGGCCTAGCTCTCTCCCCTCGCATGTTCACTAGGTGCATGGATGCAGTCCTGGCTCTATTTAAACTCCCGGGCATTTGTGTACTGAATTATATCGATGACTGGCTCATTTGGACCCAGTTTTGAGAAATGGCAGGGCGGCATTGAGATGTCGTCCTTGGCTTTATTTTAGAGCCGGGGGTTGAGACTAAAGACGGAGAAGAGAGTGTTGAGGTCCTCCCAGAGGACCACGCTCTGGAGCGGTGTGGGACCCAATGACAATGCATATGTCACCCAAATCGAGAAAAGCCATACTGGCGTTGGTCTCCAGTATAAAGCTAGGCCGCAACATCACTGAGCAGGTTTAAGGACTGCTGGGGCTCAGGGCCCAACGTAACATATATTGGACCGCTAAATATGAGACCCCTGCAGTGGTGGCTGAAAGCCAAGGGGGTGGTCCCCGAGGGGGACCCATTCAGGCTGTTCAGGATAATACGCAGATCCCTTCATGCCCTGTCAACCTGGAAGACGACTTGGTTTCTGGCCCAAGGGCCAGTGCGGGGGCGTCATGTCGCCGGGAATCCGTTTCGACAGACGCCTCCCTCACTGGGTGGGGCGCGGTCATGGACGGCCTCTTTTCCCAAGGTCTGCGGCAGGAGCGTGTTCTATAGCACATAAACTGCCTGGAAATGTTGGCTGTGTCCCGGTACACTCCGACGATAGGTCGGTGGTGGCGTACCTAAACCATCAGGGGGATTGAGATCGCGCCGTTTTTACAGACTGGCGCATCAGATCCTCCTATGGTCCCAGGGTAAATAATCGTTCATCAGAGGGATGTACGTTCCTGGGGACCAAAATTATGGAGCAGACATCCTGTCGAGGCAGGGGCTGAAAGGCAAGGGGAATGGCACTTCATCCAGAGGTGGTGAAGTCTATATGCGACAGGTATCCCTGTCAAAAACATTGTGTGTTTTCCTCACGCATCCAACCCTGCGGGGTTTGGATGCCATGGTTCAGACGTAGCTGAGGCTGCATCTGTGTGCAGTTTCCCCGATAGCGCTGTTCCCGGGAGTTCTAGAGAACACTGCAGACAGGCCCCCCCAAGGCGGATCCCTTCGAGGAGGGTCCTGCCGTCTCAGGCCCCAGCCAGAGAGCTGGAAGCTTGGACTCTGACCCCTGAGGGGGCTCAGTAATTATAAGATGGCCCGCCGGCAGGTGTAGTAGAGATCATACTCAGTTAGAAAAGAAGCGGCGTGACTGCAATTGTGGCATTTCACGCCACTATAAGTGGGGGGCCTCTGAGGAGGCACTCTTCGGTCGTACGCTTCCTTCGTGGTAAATGCAGGATGAGACCTGCGACTCATCCCAGAGTCCCAACGTGGGACTCGGCGGTGGCACTGGAAGGGTTGGCAGAGGCCCCCTTTGAGCCACTAAAATCGACGACATATCGAATTCTGGCGTTTAAGGTGGCGCTGCTCCTTGGGATTACCTCGCTTAAGAGGTTGGGAGGGACTTCAGGCCCTGGCTATAACACCATTTGGCCTGGAGTCTGCCCCCAGAGGGGTTCAGACCATCTTGCATCTGAGGCTGTGCGGCCTACGGTCCTGCAGGTATTGCATCCTCCGCGGTACGTGTCGGCTGAAGAAGTGAGACTTCATTTGCTCTGTCTGGTCAGAGCAATGCAAACCTATTTGCGTAAGTCTTCGCAGTGGAGAAAATCAAACCAACTGTTAGTGTGATTCGGGTCTCCTAAGAGGGATCTGCCCGCAACTAAGCAGACGGTCAGTTCATCTCCCTGAGGCACCAGGCGCTAGGGTGCTTTCGTCCCAAGGGGGGCATGCACTCCAGCCTCATAACCTAGATTAAACATGGATCGGTGTGGCGTAGTGGGTATTTCGTTCCCCATAGTGTCGGTTTCCCGACACAGTGCGAGTTCCCTCGAAAGGGAACGTCTCGGGTTACGTATGTAACCCTTGTTCCCTGAGAAGGGAACGAGACACTGCGTCGACCGGCCACGCCTCCCCATGCCCGGGAGCAATTGCTTCATCGCGAAAGACTAGCGCCGTGGTGAGCCGGCGTCCCTTTTATACTTCCGGTACGCCGGCACGTACTACGGCATTACGTTGCACCAATCAGGATTGGTCTAGTTTCATTCATACTTCAGAGCTGTCACGCCGAAGGCGTTCCCCATAGTGTCGGTTTCCCGACGCAGTGTCTCGTTCCCTTCTCAGGGAACAAGGGTTACATACGTAACCCGAGACGTTTTCACTTATTTTTATTTTAACACTTGTACCTGCTGAGAGACTGCAGCCTTGGTATCTATTTTTCAACATGTCTGGGGTAAAAACAACAACTACAATGGCTTGAAATATCTACAGGAAGGCAGAGTGCTACAAGCAAAATTTTTGTTTTGGAATCTGAAAGAAGATTTAATGAGACGGTGGCAATCACACCAAGTGGTTAGAATGTAAACTTAAACTTGCATAACACAGTGTATTTCCCAAATCTGGGCAAAGTGATGCCATTTGTTACTTATTCTCTGGAAAACAGGAGACATGAATCTGTGAAAAAACACCTGGCAAACAAAGACAGAGAATCTATGCCAAAAGTGAAGGACAGATATATCCTGCTGCTTGGAGATGGTGCAATTTGTAAACAACAGTTGATTTGTTACATGCAGCTATCCAAGTTCTATAGTCACTGATATAACAACATTCCTCCCCCAGGTCATGTCAAAACACACAGGAATTAAACAGCTGATGTTACACATGGCCAGATATGGAGTGAGGCGACTAACAAATAATCTCCTTCACTCCGTCTTGAACAAAGAAAGGGTCCTCTGAGAAGCAGCCGCAGGTTGAAAAAAGCAATCTGGCCTCACCAGCCAAGGATCTTCCTCTAAAAATCATCAACCCCCCCCCTCATCACATGAAAATTTTTATAAAATCTGGTATTAAAATGATGCCCACCCCTTACACCTAACTTGGCCAGTTCAAACAAACAAACATCACACCCATTACCACCCAGGAGTACTTCTCCACCTCGGCCTGTACCTAGAGTCCAATGCACCCGTCAGAACCCTTACACCTCCTCCTAGACCAGCTCCAAAAGCCTTGACTAGCATCAAGGCTACTATCAGCGATTAGGACAGTGAGGGCCTCTGCTATTCCAGGACTTTTCGTCATAATAAACACTTATCAACCTGAGGCCCTGGGAGAGAACACTCCCCCAGCTCCATAACTCCAGTCAGAAGTCTTAGATTGGAGAAGAGAATAACCTGTTAGATTGTCTAATCAGACAAATCTGATTCAAATCCCCTGCAAACAGATTATGTTAGGTCCTGCTCAAATGGATTTAAAAAAATGGTCTTTGGGTAACAAATCATTTTTAATTAATGATTTTATACCTTCAGAAAAGCTTTATGTTTTAAACTGAACCATGGCTAGCAGCAAGTCCAGTCCATCTAATTTCACATTTGTATCCAAAATACGGGGAAAACAAAAAGGGTGGTGGTGTATTTGCCTTTCTTAGGGATAATATTCTTATACAGAAGTTTTCACTTGGGGAATTTTTATCATCATTTTATCAGAGACCTGTTACGGTTAAAGTGATCAGGAAGAGGCAAAAGGCATCATGAAGCAATAATTTATTATAGCAGTGAAAATCCACGGTTCTCAATACCAATTTTGGTACCAAAGCAAAACACAAAAACATGCTAATTGAACAACACACTGCCCCGCAACCTGGCCCCGGATAAGTGGAAGAAGAAAGATAAATCGATGGACAGACAGGACTATACAACACCTTTGTCCTTAGACCCTCAGTCATCACTGGCACATCTAGCAACGAACTAAGCATAAATGTAAATTATATTGTAATAAGAGTGAGGTCATACAGAGCCAGAGGATTGAAGCTCAGGTGTCAGACCTAGAGCATATCATCTACATGTTCTGACCACAAGTTCTTGGAAACGACTAGTAACCCTGCATTTTGAGAACGAAGCACTCTGTAAGAACAGCACTATGACGTCTCTGGCTTACCAATTCTGAATTCAATTGGAAGCCAGTGAAGAGAGGCTAACACTGGGCTAATGTGCTCTCTTGTTTGTTCCTGTTAGTATTCTAGCTGCAGCATTTTGGACAAGTTAAAAAACTTTTCCCTGAGTGAGGACTTAAACAGCATTCAGTACCAACCCAACCTGTACTGCACCGCTCTAGTGGAAACATGCTTTAAGCAGCACATGCAAACTTTGTGTTTACTTCTGGATAGACAAATTTGCAGCATTGGTCTGTAGAATATGATGAGGTAAAACAATCTTAGCCTTTTAAATAATAAAGTAGACTTGGTGAAAAGGAATCAAACATCGCCACTGTACAAATTCATAAAAATCTTATTTGAGCTGCAGTCACTGAATTGAAACAAAAACAAACAGTTCAACCTTCAGCTGAATAAATGACTAGACAGAATCTGCGTGCAGAAAATTATGTCTGAGGTAAATGCTAAAATAAATTGTCCAACGTCTTAAGGTAAACCAGATCCAGTTTTCTCCTTCATCTCTCTTCAAACACGTCAGAGGAATTGTGTGTAGCAGTATTAATTGTCTGTTTCCCCTCAGCCCAGACTCGGCCAGCCCACTTTGTAAATGTGATATTTAGTCTGCAGCTTCCAAACAGCTGTTCAATTATTCAGAGGGTGAGCACTATGGCTAAGCACTTTTTAAAGCAGAGGATCACACAAAGCCAGCTGTTCAGGATGTGACTGCAGTGTGAGGCTGATCACAAAAAGGTATTAAAAATTGTTTTTATAAAACTGTATGAGAAAAAATTCTGCACAACCATCTGGGTTGTCACACCTAATAGCATGGAAGTGTTTTGGGTTTGGTTTGGGATCGGTAAAAATGCTACTCTGTTTGAATGTTTACCTCTTGTAAACATTCAAACAGAGATGTAAACATACCTCTTTTTACATCTTGTGGTGAAGAGCACTGCTTTATGCTTTTTTAAAAGAGCTGTGAGGACAAAAATGTTTTTTGTAAATTGTGACAAAAAATGTTTATAAAATATCCATATACGTGAGGAGCCACATTAAAACTGGAGTGCTTCCGTTATTTGAAATAACTGGAGACCGGTACATCAGGTGCATGTGAACTCTCCTGCCTCTGATCCTTCTTTATGTTGATGTGAATGAATTGCTAGTCCACAATCATCATATATGGAGTATTATATGATAGTACAGGTTCGAAGTGCGCTCGTGTCTCCAGACCCACACCATCGTAACCAGGAATTATTGAGGGAAGTAAAATTAATGAACTACTTCATGAGGCAAATGAAACCGGCCACCTTTTAAGAGCTATGCACCACTTCAAAGACAAGGCTATTTTAACCGTGCTCGAGTGCGTTTGACCTCCCAAAATATGGCTTGTTTGACTAGTGTGATTGTTGCGTGCCATGCTCGGGTATGGTTCGTTTAGCCATCCCTGGCCCGGTTGGAATAGGTAGGCCACAGCACGGTTCGGTTGTGCTACAATGGGTACTATGTGGGCACTTATGTAGTGTGAGCGATATCTGCGCCGGAGCACGGAACTGGAGACGTGACGTCACTTTGGCAAATTCTCCATTTAATCAACATGGCGGTAAAGGGCCACAAAAGCAAAAGATCGGCCATGTAAGAGGGCCATGTGTCAACGCGTCCCAAACAACTCAAAAAAATAAATAACAACGGGAACCCAGCAACTTAAACCCAGCTTAACTTCATTAAGCTGAGTGACAAGCGCTTTTCTTCTTGTTTACTTCCAAAACATCATATTGACGTAAGCATACTCCGGCCTGGAAAAAGTACAATGTGAGTGCAGGTAAGCGGGGAAGTAAAGAGGGGGGGACAATCGTGCTCAGGCTCAGTTCAAGCCAAACGTGCCTAGTGTAAGTAAGCCCAAAGACACATGGATTACTGTGTTATAATGTGTCCATCAGAAATGTTGTTATAAATGTGTCGGACTCTGAGGTTGATGTATGAATTGAACTGGTGCTAAGACAACCCTTACCCACAGCTGCAAGCTCCCAGGGCAGTATGCACAGTTCGCAGTTTAGTCAAAATCAAGTGAGTGTCAAAGATAAACATACATACATTAATAGACATAAAATAGCAAATAATAAACTTTTTTAAATTATTGTTTTATTATCCCTTTATTATCCCCGTGGGGAAATTCATTGTTGGAGGCCGCCACCAGGGGCGCCCAGCATGGGACTCAGAGTGATTTATTGTAAACAATAAGATTTCAAAATCATCTGGCAGGCTAGAAATGACATAACCTTGCGCTGCAACTGGATTCTCGCAAGATTTGGGATTTTATAAAACTCGGTTAAGTCCATCTTGTATCGAGCCAAGCAAACCGCTTGAGTCAAACCGTGGGCTCACCGGCCTCTTGTTACCAAAGATGTGGCAGCACAAACAGGAAGAGGCGTTTTTTTAATTTAAAAAATCCAACAAGCGTCCTATTTTTCTCTCTGTTATCAACATGACTTTTTAGCATTAGGGAAAGACATTTGCATTAATGCTAACGTCTTTTGTTTAAATTTAGACCAGATAGAAACATAAGAAAAAGATGATATGTAGATAAAAAAACGAATAAAGTCTTGTCTTTACCGAATGTAGGCAGAGCTAAAGAGGACCTTTTTACCTCCCCTTGAACATTGCTTCAGTTCTAACTCTGGGCACGAGCAGAAGTCTGTCCCAGATGTTCTTAGAGTCCGAGGATGTTCATAAGGAACTAGCATTTCAGAAATATATTCCGGTGCTAAACCATTGAGAAACCAGCAGTTCTGTTTTAAAGTCTATTCTCTGAGCAACAGGAAGCCAGTGCAGAGATTTGAAACTGGTGTGATGTGGTTGTACTTCCTGGTGTTGGTTAGAACCCGAGCAGCAGCGTTCTGAATAAGCTGCAGCTGTCTTAACCCTCGTTTTGAGAGACCAGTGAGCAGGCCGTTACAGTAATCTAACCTGCTGGAGATAAAAGCATGAATAAGTTTCTCTAAGTCGGGTTGAGACATTAACCCCTTTGACTCTGAAAATGTTTTTAAGGTGATAAAATGCAGCTGATGTAGTTGACTTAATGTGACTCTGGAAATTCTAGTCTGAGTCCATGATGACACCTAGATTTCTAACCTGGTTTTTAGATTTTAGAGAAAAAGACTTGAGGTGACTGCTGACACTTTCTCTTTGTTTCTGTTCCCAAAGATGATTAGTTCAGTCTTGTTTCTGTTCAGTTCGAGAAAATTATTTTGCATACATACATATATAAATCTGTTCAATGCAGTGACACAGTGAATGGATTCGTCCATTTTTAGCTGCTGTGAGTGAAATCTGTGTGTCATCTGCATAATTATGGTAGGATAGGTCACAGCTTGTAAAGTTTGAATAATAGGGGTCCCAAAATATACCCCTGTGGAACCCCACATGTCAGGGCCAATTGGTCTGATACACAGTTACCAACTGGAAAAAGTACTTTCTGTCTTCAAGATAGGACTGAGACCAGTTGAACCTATCCATTTCTCTAATCTTTGTGACAAAATTCCATGGTCCACTGTATCAAACTCAAGTCCGAATAGGATTACTTACCTGTTGGAAAAATGATTACATATATGTGTCATTATTTATAAGTCTTTACTGAAGCAAGAAAATAATGATAAAATAAATGGACATTATATGGCTCATGGTTTGTTCTTCATTTGTATTGGTCACTCATAAGAAGCCCACAAGTAAGTAGAACCAAGCAGTGGTCATTCATTTAGACCCATAGTCTAAATGTAGCTTTCTTCATATCATCTCATGATGTAATAAACTAGTAGTAGTCTATGTTTTCGCCAAGGTCCGTGTTTAGAAGAGCAGCTGTTCGTTTGAAATATTGTCCACTCACTGTGTTCCTCGGATACTCCGCACAGAGCAGGATGTAACAGCAAGGGCTGTCGCTTGAGTTAAACCTCAGACTAAACACACGTGCACTTTTAACAGAGAGCTTTGATTGGCCGAGCGGCTACAGTAGCGCCCGCCCCCTCCGCGTGCGTCACCGCGGCAGCTGAGTGTGCTGGTCTGCGGAGCGTACATCCGCACTGCTCACTCCGAGCCTGTACACTGGGCGAGGCGAACACGCAACCAGCATCGCTATGGAAATTAGCACGGCGTCCCAGGTAAAGCTAGCCCAAGTCCTGGACTACACAAAACCCCTCCGCCCGCAGCCGTGGACAGCACGGTGTAGCACAGCCTCCGTCCTCCAGTGATACCCGGAGGACAAGGATGAACCAGGTCTAGGCAGGACTACCGGCTCCAGAGCGCGGGCTCAAGTCTCAACTGAGCGTGTCGTTACAGAGAGAAGCATGGCAGCGGTGTGTTTGTCCGCAGTGGTGAGTAGAACAGTCCAGTCACCTCCATCTACCTCCTGTTCCAGCAGGTTCTCGGTAAAGGGCGCAGTGCGTGTTTTTCATTCACTAAAAACTTCACATGCACTCTCTGAAAGTGTGTGTGGGCAAAAACAACAGAAGGATGGAGAAAATCTCTCCTTCCCCACTACCCTACTCTCCCACTGCACTCTATTATTCTAAACAATTGGAAATGTCATTCAATAGAGCTGGTTTGTCTTGAAAAGACTCATGGCTAGCAGCACCAACAGTGCACAAAAGAACAGCAAGCTTCAGTTTGATTGATTTGAATATGAAATAAATACTGGCCCATATGTAAAGACAAAGCAGGTGTGCTCTTGTTGACACAGAGTAGTTAATTCAGTTAAGAACAAAGAGCTGGGCTTTTTCTCAGCGCACAAGCCACATACACATTTGAGTTGTGCTAATAAGCAATAATATTCTGTTCTGTTTTTATTGGATTATGCTCTACTCACATTGATATTTATAGACATCGGCCTGGTTCTAGAACAAGATAACCGAGGGTGGATCTGTGCATCATCTATGTCCCCCTCAGTTGGAGTCACTTTAATATTATAATTTAAAATTAATTTAAAGTGGTTGAGGGTTTTGTAGTTCTATCAGTATGGCTAGTGCCACTTCACAGAGGGATATAGTACTGATAGAATAACTGTTATGAAACTGTTATTAAATTAATGTATCATATACTGAATGTGGGGTAAGATATTGGGGCTTTTTACTTCTGTCTACACGTCGGTCTTCCTTTGTAGCTTTTTAAGGAACATGAAGTTCACTCAAGTTGATACAGCCTCAATTTTTAAACATGCTTCACAGCTTCTCTACTTGCACAGGACTATTGTTCTTGGGAAGAAATGATCTCTCAACGTCTTGGTAAAGCTTATAGGTCAACACAATAAAGGCTGTCTTAAAAATAATAATATTCTATTAAGCCTAAGGTTAAGGTTAAGGTTGAGTCAATGGGGTAGAAATTTGTGCAGGCTTCCCTCTGCCCAGACACTTCAGCCTTATCAAAAAAGGGTATTCCTTTTTAATAGCTAAGTATAAACAAGCTAAGGTTTTCTGTGAAGTTTACTTACTCCCTCTTCAAAAACCAAGAAAAAAGTTGTTGAGTCAAGCTGAGTCATTCGTTGCTGAGTAACTGAGGTGTAATATTTGTGAGTGAGTCGTTCATCACTTCCTCTGCTATCTGTTGAGGATTTAGGTTCATATTTAGTCTACTTTGTTAGGTTTCTTTCTTTTTTTGTCCTTAGATGGTTCTAGTTTTTGAGTAGGATTTTTTAATGTGTTTTAGTGTTTATCATTTTGTCGTCAAACCTAAAACATGGCCATAACAGTGAGTACTGCTAGTCCAAAACATTGAACATGGCAGACACTGCTACCGAAGGGCAGTTTATTTCTGCTCTCGCCTTGACTTTGAATAATCAGCAAAGTATTAAAAACTATGAGATCGCTCTGGTCTCCGCTATACTGCTGCCCATGTTAAACTAGCGGCGCTCACAGGGCTTTCTTGTTGACGGCTGTGTAGTGTAGACTTTTTTTGTGTCACGTTCGGCGTTTCTCTGATTGGTTAACATTCCTCTTGTGTACCCTGCCTTTGAAAATCAAATGAAATTAACAAGGTACCAAACTAACTTTTTTGTATAAAATAGAAAAAGAGTTAGTCGTGGCTGGCCAGGCTATCTCTTTGCCAGGGGAGCACGTTTTCCCTGCAGATTTGTTAATAGACTAAGTAGCAGACTTTCATCTGATCACGTTGACATGCTGGTTTTCCTTACCAAGAATGTGTAACACAATGTTGACATATTATGCTAACGGTTAGCTGTAATGTACGTTCTGTATACAATAATTGTGAATTTATTGTATATTTTTTAATTTTGTTTGCTCTGCCGTTAAATGCCTTTTTTCTCTTTGTACTTTTTTGTTTGCAAACATTGTTTTATTTTCTGCGACAGAACACAGGATGTAGCCTATAACTTTTTTTTATATGTACCCCAATACGCTTGTTCAGAAATAACATTCAGAAATATGACACTGTCAAGACCCAAGGATGAAACATATTTATGAAGGACACAGGAGACAAAGGGTTATAGTAAAACTTTTTTTTTTATTTGTTATTTAGTTGAACCTTTTGAGAATCCAACCCTCCCGTGCCCTAAGTATCAAAACAAACAAACCATAGTGCGCCGGCCAAACAGAATATAAGGACGAGAAGTTAGACAGGCCAACCCTATACAGGGTCGTAGAATCTGTCTGATAACCTACTACCCCTAACACAACCCCGAGTCTAAGCCCTAATGACAGAAAAAGGCAAAAACAGGACAGCCGGTCCCACCAGGTTAGACAAAAAGATCTAAAGGCTAAAGGCTAAAGGCTAAAACGTGCTCTCACACACACATGTTGGCTAATATTGCAGGCGGCGCCAGACGGAGGAGGAGAGCTCGCCAACAAGCTGAGACCAAAGTGTCATCGTTAGCTAGAGGGAGTCAGAGAGAGCGGGCGACGTTACCAGTAGGCCTAAAAATACACCTAAGTGTGGCGCCAGCACTTAACAGACACATATGTGCATTTAGGCAATGGATCAGGAAACAACTACATTCCTGCCATTTTGTTGTTGTTAAATGACCTTTGATAGATGGAGTCAGAAGATTTTAGGAACTAAGAATTGACAACAAATGTAATTATTAACATTTACATTTATTCATTTAGCTGACGCTTTTATCCAAAGCGACTTACATTGTTCTACAGTAATTACCAGTGTTACAGCCACTGGAGGCAAGGTGGGTTAAGTGTCTTGCCCAAGGACACAATGAAAGTATGAACTGTGGGGAGAGCGGGAATCGAGCCACCTACCATCCGGTTGAAAGATGACTGCTCAACCCACTGAGCTACTGCCGCCCACTTGCTGCTGAACAACTTACAGTCGCTCATCAAAAATGTTTTCTTCTGTTTTAACTTATGGGCAGAGCGCATCACTGAGAAAGCTCATTTTGGCTGCTTGAATCTGAGATCTTGTTCTTTCAGTCATGACCCAAAGCTCATGACCATAGATGAGAGTTGGAATGTAGATCGACCAGTAAATCGAGAGATTTGTCTTGCAGCTCAGCTCTTTCACCACAACAGACCCGTACATTGACTGCATCACTGCAGAAGCTGCACAGATCTATCTCACGCTCCCTCCTTCTCTCACTCGTGAACACGACCTCAAGATACTTGAACGCCTCCACTTGAGGCAGTAGCTCTCCACCAACCTGAAGGGGACAAGCCACCCGACTGAGAACCATGGTGTCAGACTTGGAGGTGCTGATCCTCATCCAAGCCGCTTCACACTCGGCTGCAAACCGTCCCAGTGCACACTGAAGGTCCTGGCTTGATGGAGCCAACAGGACAACATCATCTGCAAAAAGCAGAGACGAGATCCTCTGGTCCCCAAACCGTGGCTGCGCCTAGAAATCCTGTCCATAAAGATAATGAACAGGACCGGTGACAAAGAGCAGCCCTGACGGAGTCCAACATTCACCGGGAACAGGTCTGAATTACTGCCGGCAATGAGAACCAAGCTCCTGCTCCGGTCGTACAGGGACTGGACAGCCCTTAGCAAAGGGCCCCAGGCCCCATACGTAAAAATTGAAATTGCAGTGCCTTTGGGTGGTGGACAAAGGTCACATGACCTGTTATAGGGAGAGAAAATAATAATAATCCATCTACTACATAGTCTACAATTTTTTTTATTGCATAGACTTTAAGCATTCAAAAATATTTTTAACTCTTTTATTTGCCTTGCTTATTAAGCTGATCTGTGGACCTGATGGACACCAAACTCTCTTACAATTGTTTCTCCTTTATGTTCTTTTTTTACTTTATCCTCCATACCAACAACACAAATAACTTGATATGCAGAGTTTCCAAGTTCATTTTTTGACCCGAGCAAACCTTCAGCCAGCTATTTTCAACCTGGGACCCTGTGAATAAAGCATTATCCAAATATGCTATTATCAGCTTAAACTTCCTTCCACAGTTGAGTGTTCATGAACTGGACCGGTCTTTGCCAGTTTTGAGATATCGAGTTACTTTTTGCACACACTCCTTCCAGAGCCTCAGTCCAAACAGAGAGTCTCTCTGTGATGTAAGCTACAGTGGTGGAGGACGACAGGGAACACACTGCAGCAGGTGCTTGGCCCCTGTGTGTGTGAACATGTAAGTGTGTGTTAGGGGCAGGGCCTGCATCTGTGTATCTTTGCCTCAGGATGTGCTGTGTTTGTGCTTGGCCCCACTTTAATTGGAGAGTAATTAAAGGCCAGTCCTCTGCGCCACACACAGACAAACATCCTGCCCACACCCAAACTTTTGTGCTTCGGGAACACACCTGATTATATAACCCTCAGAGCGGCCCACACAGCGTGTCGCTTGTTCTTTGACATCAGAGACAAGTCATCCTTCAAAGTCTGGTCCGGAAGTTTCTGAAAAGGCAACTAATGACTCAAATGCACAACAATGCAGTAGAATATAAAGGATCATCCAAGTCCACATTACACTTTATAATTTTGTGAATTATTGCAACTATTTTTTTATGATATGGTTGAGGCTACTGCTGTATTTATGTTTCTTAATCCTAGTTTTCTTGTACATTTTTATATGATGTTTAGATTCAGTGACTGAATCCTTCAATATCAGAGGGTCATGCATCACAGTGGTTTAACTATGGCAATATTTCTGATTTCAATAGGAGAATAGGGCTGGACCATATTGGAACAAACGTGCAATAACTATTTTAAATATGATAATAATGATATGAAGTGAGATATTTGAATTCTGTTTGAAATTTACAAGGCTTTGGACTAACATGCAGGTGAAAAATCATTATTCAAGACTGAGCCAGAAATTAACATGGCTAAACTAGGACTAAACAGGTCTAAAGTGTGACTAATTGTAGGAAAGAACCAAGTCTAAATGAGGACTTTTATTATTTAGTTGCATCACAATTTGATTTACTGCTCTGGCCGAGAGGCTCGATATTCAGCTGCTCTATTTATACCAGCATTTAGGCTAAAGCGCCTAACAACACCACACAGAGAAGTGCAGTGTTATTTATGAATAATTTTAGGACCCGTAATTCCTCATCAACTGATTCCAGATCTGCCTGAGGAGAAAGATTAACATACACTCTGCTAATGCTGCAAAACCTCATTTGACTCCAAATTCTAACTTAAGCCTTTGAACGTCATGTTCTTTTTCCAACACTGCACACATTTGAAGAGTGTTGGCCTGGACATAGCCTTTAACACTTCCTTGTGGATTGCCCACTGGCCTTGTCACTGTAGGACAGTCAGTCAGTGTCACTTTACAGAGCCCCAGGCTCAGGTCATAAGTTCTGCTGACTGACACCCGGTTCCTCGGTGTCGACGGTTTGTTTGTGTGGTGGCACACAAGTTGTCTGTCCAAGTGTTCACATGATGTTTACTGCTACTGTGGTTTTTAGCCTCCCAAAGAATTCTAAAGGGACTGATAGGGGAAGTAAATCCTCTTTATGCCACATACGATGTATTAATCTCTGTGTGGCTACCTATCAAACTGTAACCTGTGTAAACTGGATAAAGTAGATAACTATTCCACAACTTTTGCAAAAAACTTTGAGTACTAGGGTTAGTTTTATAATACCGTAAACTCCATGTTCAACCCTATGATAACATGAAATACTCTAAAACTCTCTCACAAAAGTTAAAGTAAATAAATGAAACTTGACTTTTTAAGTAAATGTTAATTGGTAACTGTTTTCTGATATACAGTTGTGTTCATAAATTTACACACCCTGGCAGAATTAGTGATATTTTGGCCATTTTTTCACTCATAGTTAGTGGTTGGGTGAAGCCATTAATTATCAAACAATTGTGTTTACTCTTTTTAAATAATAATGACAACAGAATCTACCTCAGAACTCTCCTGAGCCTAATGACTCTCACAGAGTCACTCTGCCCTTTTTATAGCATACAATTATGAGACCAGAACATCCTGGTCCATCAGGTTTAGTTTCAGGTCAAACCCCTCCCTCTAGAGATATAAGCTCAGCTCTCTTACCAGTTCACTACAGAATTGACAAAGTCTCTTGGAATTAGAGACGAAACTACTTTTACTTGAAAACTGAGTCCAGATGCCTTTATTTTAACCTTTTTTAAGATGACCTGGATGACTGAGAACCTTAACAGACAGCTGCTATATAACTTGCTGACCATAACATGCTGTCACTGTTATCATGGATACCCAGCCCTTGTCCAAAGCTTTTTTTTTATATTCATTTTATATATTTGTGTTATGTAACTACAAGTTTTGGGGTTGTCGTTTATGAGCATACAACTTAAATTTATTTTTGAGCCAGCATCTAGTGCATGGGTGGGCAAATATTTTTCCCCAAGAGCCATATTAGAACGTGGGACTCTTTTGGAGGGCCAGGCCAACACGGGGAACTCACTTATGCTTAGAACAAATATGTTTCTTCTCGCAATAGTTTAAAGATTGAACTATAGGTCATATGTGCAATACACACTTTTCTAAAACCAGTGAAAACTATCTCTCAATGAGAGTAGAGATGCTTTAGAAAAGATTGTTACCATTTGGAGCTTGTCCTAGAATAGTAGAATCAATTGATCACTGCAGAAAATTAAAAGAAAAATAAATGCAGTGTTTTAATTATAAGTACATTATTAGTAAATGCTTGACAGGCCAGATTAAAAAGCCCAACATGCCGCATGTGGCCCTCAGTCCTTAGTGTGCCCACCACTAATCTAGTGGCTAGTATGTTTGGTATTACATATCTCTTTTTATGTAATTTCCAAGCTTTGGTTTTTTTCTGCAGTATTCTTAAAAAAACACAAAGGAAGCAGTAAGACCTGTCTGACCTGTATATGCTGTTATGTAGGCTCCGGAAAGATGGCACAAATTATGACTGTATGGGTCACGCTGCTATAAATAAGATAGGGCACCTGATTTTGGTGAGGGAGATTGGGGGTTCAAATCCTCTGGGGAGCAACTCCAGCCATGTACTCAGTCTCAGTCTGTGCTGTTCTCGGTAAATGGTGTTAAAACGTTGCCATGCTACTCATGTAAACTACGTCACTGAAAGGCACTTCACTTACCCAGAGACCAAATGCAATAACAATGAGTCCTTTATTTCAGGTAAGCCCCTTCTTTCTAAAATAGACTCGATGTATCAGTTTCACTTTAGTGCCTCGGGTTGGTGGGTACTGCATCTTTGTCAACTAAGTGATGGTGTGTAGTGGGTGTGGTTGCTCTGCAGTGGTCTGTATGATGTAAACAAGAGCCCATCCCTCGAATACTTTTACCAGTAATTTGCTCTGTCCTTTTACAGAAGTGACTCACTCAGACATCAGATAGCTCAAACTTAATGTCCAGTGGCAGTACATCTCTAGGCCATTGGATTATATACATACATACATACATACAAAAAAATAAATAAATATATATATATATATATATATATATATATATATATATATATATATATATATATATATATATATATATATATATATATATATATATATATATATATAATATAAACTTCCATACACAGAAATGTTGGGTAAATACAATTGCCTAGAGATGTAAGCCACATAGTTTGTGTTTCCTGGTCTAATCAGGTGTCTGTTGACTTGTGTCTGTATAATCAGTTAATGAAAAACATCTGGAGGTACACTGAGTCAGTTTAAGGTAAGCTGAAACGGTCATAGGTTCATATGGCCATTATTTCGTTTTGTGTTTATAGTTCACATTTCTATTTTAATAATGTATTGATTTGAAATATTTTGTCTTTTATGTTTAACCTTGGGGTTTAATTGATGGATGTATGATTCAAACTGCTTCAATAGTGGCATCTATGTTGATCATTAGTGCATAAAGCCATGTTTTGTGGTGGTTTCCTGGCTAATTTCTGTGCTATGTAACCCACAGAAGAGCCTTTGAACCTGCTGATTCATATGTCACCAGAGGATACCTACATTCATGAGCCGCTGAATGATTGTCATGGGGTAAATGGCCTGAGGTGGGAATCAAATCAGGCAACAGAGTTGTGCTAAGTGATCCATTGCAAACTATTCATAGAATTTATTACATCAGTTTTGAAGATTAGGTCTATGAAAGAATATCAGTAGTAAATTGTATTATTTATGGTTACTACACTTCACTGGGCATTTTAAGACATTTACTGCCACAGACAAGAGGTACCGATGGGGGAGTAGAGATGGCATGAAGTGAATTAACCTAGCGCTGCAGCTGGATTCTTTAGGGGTTTGTGAGTTTACAAACTTGCAAAAAATCCATCTTGAGCTGCTCTAAGCTTCCAAGTATTTGTGGTCTAAACCCTGGCCAAACTTGGCTGGTGTGTCCAACGATGTAGCACCAATGATGTGGTTTAGGTTTGAAGATATAGTGACCATTTTACCATTACAAATGTAAACAATATGGAACTGATCTGATTGGGTAAAACTGCATTTGATAAATCCAATCACCAACCAATTCAATTAAAGTAAAGTACTTTGGCAAACATTTTCAACAGGAGCCCTCCCAGATGGTTCTGTGGAACAGCAGTTCTATTTGGCAGAGTCAGGTTAGAAGTGAATGGCCAATGCTGGGAATCAAACTGGGGTCTCTGGCTCCATATTCAACTAAAACAGAACTATATTCTTTGACAGACTCCTAGTAAAATGTTTAATACTAAAGTTTTTTATTCCAACATCATTAAAACAAGTGTGATTTTAACTCTAGAGCACACAATATGATTCTGACAAAAATTAATTGACCTTAATTCAATTGCTGTTGTCGTGCTCCTGACAAGTTTGTTACTTGTGTTAGCTTTTCTACAGATGTCGCAGAACATTTTTCATCCTTCCCACCATAGCCACATAAATTCCTGTTCACACTGAACACGACACACCCTCTTCTTCACATCCTTTTTCCTGCTTGATTGTCCCGTAACAGCTGTCGGTTCCTGCTCAGTGTTCTCTGTTTGTCCTCCTTCATCCTCCACTGCATCATGTCGTCTTTTTTCACTTTTATTAACAATATCAGAACTATTTGGAAGTTTGAAAAATCTGCTGCCGTGACCTTTTTGCAGTTGAATGCAGCGACAAAGACGACACGATTCAAGATAATTGCTGATTGATATGTATATTCGCCACCAACTGGTCAGGAGTAGGAATTACAATAGATCACCCTCAGAATAATTCGTCAAAATGACGGATTACAGTCAGATTTTTCCATCCCTGCTAAAAAAAACTGTCAGTGACGGAAAATATTTGGTTAATGCGACCTCTGATCCAGCCTCAGCCCAAGCGGACACAGTTTGGTTCCATCTCGTGCATGTAAACCCTGGTAAAGTGTGAATTCCCACTGTGTAGGCTTAATTGAGCTATAAGCTTAATCAGAGTACGGTCTGCATGTAAACGTAGTGACTAAGTCCCATAAGAATGTGGTATCAAAAACCAGGCATTGGTTATGTACTGGAACCATAACATTTTTACCAATGACTGTAGAAAATATGGACATCTTCCGCCCATTGCTCTCCAATTCACCGATATTGTCGTTACCACAAGGCAATAAAATGGCGGTTACATCCAAGATTTTTGGCTTTTACTGCATAGTATAACAATGGTTTTCAGATAGCATAAACAGACTTGGTAATCAAAAATGTACTCCCCCCATAGTTGTCATGTAGTAAAACTTAGCTCTTGAGACCGGAGCCATTATTTGTACCAGGCTGTAAACAGGATTTTTACACTTGGTCGCCATTAGGTTTCTCCTTATATTTCCACTTTTGGAGCCTGCCCTCTGGTGGACGGAGGTATATCGCTGTATATTGCTGTATGGTGGCGTCCTTACTCGAGGACCTTTTAAGGGGTTCCATGAGAGAGGCTTGGTTTTTATTGATACCCAGCCCTACAAACAAGACCTAAACTGCCTACCACTAGTATTAGTAGAAGACTCTCTTTACCTTTCTGAAGCAGATATACGTTGAAAGTCTTTCATTGATCAGTATTTGAGAGTATAAACAGGAATAATTTTTATTGACCAGTACCCTTCCCCATGAACAGTGCAGGTGGCAGATGATGTGCAAGCAGTGCAGTACAACTTGAAGACACACTTGGCACAACAACACTAAAACTGGCAGCACAAGCTGAAATTGATTGAGGCTGTGCTGACGCAGAGGTGGCTCTGTGAAGGCTCCACTGTGCATGAGTTTGCCTGTGTGGAGCAGGAATGTAGTCACACAGTGTCACTTGGGCACTTTGTTTTCGACAGTTTGGCACTGCATGAAGAAAACATAGGTGAGGGTTGGATGTTTTCGAATGCATTAGATAGAATAGCCAGTACAAAAGCCCATAATCATACTCTAAACAATTAATTGACTGTGCAACAGAGACTGTGGTGAAGGAGGTTATTTTAATTGACTGAAAAGAAGGGGAAAAAAACACAGCTGCAGACAGACTGGGGGTTTGAGAAATAATATGACACTCTAGACAGATAACTGCTGGCTCCTATGGACAGAATCAGATATACTATTGAACTCACTGAACAATTTTAATTTTGGACATTTCATGTATAGATTATTATGCTCCATCAGGGAATGACTGGCAATCCACTGGACGGTATACTACATTCCATTTAGGGATGCTAAAGAAATCATGTTGATTGTTCATATTTGTATGTACATCAGTATGTCTGTGAAGGTTTTCAGTCATCCAGGTCATTTTGAAGAAAATGTTAAAGCAAAAGCATCTAGACAGTGGACTTAGTTTTCAAGGTTGACCATCTTGGACCATCAATTGACAATTGATCTTGGATTTGCTTTTATTGTGAGTTATACTGAGCACCAGATCATACAGTAGCCTGTTTTAGCTGCGGCTGAATGAAAACATCATCAACTAATACTAAAAATGGAATATGACTGAATTATTGTTGGACATGACATGACATATAACATATATGACATATAATTTCCTATGGCAATTCAGTGTATAAAAGGGCTATTTTCCACCACTTTATTAGACTAATGAAACCATGTACAATTGGCACACAAAGCTTAATCAACCTACTGTAAATAATTGCAAAGGCCATACAAAATACTCAGAGCTGCTCTGATGAAAAGATTTAACAAACCAGCTGAAAAAACTAGGTTCAAGGATGGTCCATTATCCTGTAATAAACAGAATGTTAACATTTAATGCAGTCTGTCATTTTGAATGTACTGTACATCTGAATGAGGGCATTGATTTGAATGACGCAAACATGCTATGAGCCGCATGCTCTGTTGTTTATGGATGAGACTCTGGGTTTGCAAATAAAGGACCCAGTGGTGAAAGGACAATGGAGCGGCGGGAGAATGAATGGCATTCTTTTATTAATGGAAATGATTAAATTACTCCAACAGTTGTTTATCCTCTTGTCCCAGCTTTATCCAAATGTGATTTTCTTCACTTAAACATCACCTCTCAAATGGGTTACAAGATAGTTATGGGTCACGTGTTTGCTAACCGGATACCAGACTCTGGAGATATAGGCTGTGATGGCTGATAAAAAACATTCTTGTGCTTTATCAGAAAACCTTTCCTCTCAGTCCAAGATCTGAAAGCCACTAGTTCTGTTTGTCCTGAATAAGTCAGAGGCTGTTGTCTCTCCATTTCAATTGCCATAACAAAAAAATGAAATCTTTTTTTGATTGATAGTAATAAGTTGGCTGTGAGGATTTATCAGCCGCAATGTCAATTCCACTGAAATTCATCAACATTTGGTGAAATGTAGACCACAATCACTACATTCACAAGACTACACTCATTGCTCGATTAGACTGTTTAACTGGACTTGTGTCTGCTGAATGAAACTTTTGTGTCTCCAGCCTTAGAGGTTAAACTTGACTATATATAAAGTTATACTGGTCTAAAGTTTTACAAAAGACTAAAGTCATACATAAACAAGGCTAATTAGCTACATAATTGTGTTATTAGCAAAAATCAACATTAACACAACCAAGTTGGAGAAATTACTTCCTAACTCAAAAACTGCATCTTTCAATGAGCACATGAATATTTTATGTGCTATGGTAGAGAGCAGTGATGCGTGAGTCAGAATTTTTTTTATTCATTTAAACCAACACCCACCCGACCCTAACAATTGTTCTTTGGAATTGAAAACTGTTATTATAATTTTTCATTTCCTATGGTTAATAATTACTGGTTGCTCCTAGTTCTCTTCACGTCAAATCTGATCAGGTCATGTCCTTCATGCTAATCCAAACCTGAACATAGACATAACTAGATGTAGACATAACTTGCCACGGACTAAATCCTGCACCTTGTAACTTGTCATGGAGGGTGTGTTAACGATACGCCTCCTACAGACTTTAATGTATAATATAAAATCTCATGTATTGTTTACCTTTCCAAGCAAACTTTATCCTGTACCATTGTCACATGTGTGTGCTTTCCTTCTTCTTGCAAAGATTAAACCTGAATATAAATTTTTAAATTGTACACTGTCTCCTGTACACTGTGTCTGTGGTGCCTGTGGATAAATTGAACAAAGAAATTCTTACAGAAACACACAAAACTTGTTGAGACTTGAGAGGTTTGGGATCAGTCTTCTGTCTCCGTGCCTCAGAATTGTCTTGTAGTCTTTCGTCTGGCTGGAACATTTTCAGTGTCTTAAAAGGTTCAGTCAGGAATGTTGTGATTTTGTGAGTGGTATTTATTATAAACTTTCCATGTAACAGCCTTATAGCACAGTTGTGTGTGTTCTGCATGTAGTCTGGATCCCCACATGACTTTCGATCTTTGGCACTCTGTGAACCAAATCGCCCACGAGCTGATCATGGGTTAGAGGTCGCTAGTGTCATAAACTAAAATGTTACCATTGGCTCCATTTATATATCACCTGCATACGCTCTCAAACTCTGTAGGTAAGGCGGGGTTCAGTGTCTTACGCACTGAACTAACAGACAATTAAACTGTGAATAAAAGGTGCAGGGACCAGTCAATTGTCCGGTTATTGAGTAGGGTATATGCCCTTTCACTTTATGGACACAGAGATTTTGGGCTTACTAAATTACTTTATTATTTTTTTGAACACTTACAACCAGACAGATTTATATAAATTTGTGGATGTAAAGCTACAGACCAAAATAACATTCCATTGGAACAAATAATATAACAATCAACTTTAATATACTTGCTTTTAATGAAAGAAAAGATTCTTGTATTCAAAAGACTTAAAAGTGATAAGCATTATCTTTACTTGTATCTGTTTATGTTCTTTAACATCAATGTGAAGGGAACTGGGAATAACTAAACAATAAAAATGTTGTTTATGTGTGAATGCATTGTATTACCTTGTACAAATATGTTAAATGAATAATCTTTTTTTGGGCTTTATCTTATCTTCCATGTTTCCAGGGCAACTCCCATGGCAGTCATTTTTTGTTAATTCATTATTTTTCTTCAATGCACCTAAGTTTTGACTGTCAAAAGGGTGTGTTCTACTACATTTTTGTTAAATGGTTGCTATAGAAATTATTGGCTACAACACATTAGCTGTCTTTGGCTCTCAAAAGCTGCAAATAACATTTATTTAAAAAAAAATATTCACATCACCCAGCCCTATTCAAATCTTTTATGTTTAAAAAAAAAAACAAAAAAAACAAAACACAAAAAATGTGTTTGTTTCAACACTGACATGAAAAAGAAATGTCCTACTTTCACTTTGTTTTTTTGACATAAACACACAAAGACAGTATATAAATGTATATTTATATCAATAGGTTATTACAACATTTTCCCACAAATGAATACTCTGTGGGTTGTTTTTAACTATGAGCTATTGAGTTATGTAAATTCTAAATGTATTTAGAAGACATACTAATCATACAATTTATTTTTTAATATCTAAATTGCCATAGTTTTGCACCCTGTCAGCCCATTGGTTGGCACATAGAGCAATAGCTACAATTCAAGAGAAACACAAGTATAATTGCTGTTGGCATACAGCATATGACCACTAATGACTTCAAAGGTCTTTCCAGTCAGATCTTGTTGTGACTCATTCGATGTGCTGCAATTGTGAGACATGAAAGATTCCCATAAACTAAGTCGTTTTTTTTTAACCAGAGAAGGTGTGAGAGAAGCCTGAGACAAAGAGACGAGTCATTCCTCTGATGCATTCTCAGTTGGGGGCTGGTAAGGTACTTGACCCTCTGCGTAAGATGGACTAAATGAGGCACTGAAAGTAATCTTGAGCCTTTTCTGCAGTTTCTTGGCATCGCAAACAGCACAAAATCCTAGAATCCATGGAACTCACAGGAGGGATTCCATATTAGTCATGGTGGACTCGCTCTGGAAATATTTTAGTTCTTGTTTGTGGAGCTTGAAGGTCACATTGTAATTTGTTTGCACAATAGTATTGTTAAAGGTATTACAAATGATGTTTTTGATGACCAATGACTGTATTTTTTTTTTTTTTAATGAACGCCCCGCTTCTTTACTGCTCATTTAAAGTGAAAGTCTCCCAAATCTCATGCACGAGCATTGGAACACGAGTGTTTGTTTACTACTGGCATTCGCTGTGTCGCGTTAGTGGACTCACTGTCAGACTCATCGCTTAGAATTGTTTCCATGGTTTTAACATCTAAGAAGCATAACTTAGCATTCTTAAAAATATGAGTTAGGGAAAGATAAGAACAGGCAGTTTGGTAATGCTACGAGTTATAGTGGGAGTGTAACTCGCTTGACAGTTTTCCTCGTTGCATTACCAAACTGGTTGTTGCTTTACAGTGTCAGAATATGAGTTTGTATCTTTCCCAAACTCCCCGAAGTCAAACTATTCATGAAAGCCAGAGACAGCGCCGGCACTACATAAACACACTCGATGCATGTGCAGCAACTGTAACACGTGTGCATATTATGTGTATTAACAGTGAGTGACAAGCCAGGGCTCAATGGCTGTTGCAGTGACAAGTTTTAGGCCCCACTTCATTTACTGTATATTAATATTTTTTGTTTTTCAGTGCACGTCATAATAGTTATCAGTTAGTAAAGGCAGTTTCAACTAATATTGCAGCAATTATTAAAACAGAACATCATCTGGGATTTTAACATTCATTAATTCCTTTATTTATTCATTCATTCCTTCTGAATTTAATAAAGATTTAGGGGAGCATATATCCAGGGGAGCATATACCCATTTCAAATTCCAGAAGAAAAGTTACAGAGTTTGAACATTTCCTTAAGTGAAGGTCAAGGTTTGTGTTGACCCAAAATTCAGGAAATTGTGAGGAAATCTCTATTGGTACATTGATGGGCAGCATACGTTAATATAATTTTAACAAAGTTCATAATTGTGTTTATTTGTTAATAATCTGCTTGATAAATTCCTGGTTGATAATCAGCCCTTATTTAGAACCAAGCATCTCTCATGGAACCTCCTAAACTGCAAAATATAGCGAAATACAGCAATATACCGCCGTCCACCAGAGGGCAGGCTCCAAAAGCGGAAATATAAGAAGAAACACAATGGCGACTTTACAAGTGTATAAATCATGTTTACAGCCGGGTACAAAAGTTGGCTCTAGAGCTAAGTTTTTACTACGTGACAACTCTGGGGGGAGGGGCGGTACATTTATGATTAATATGTCTGTTTATGCTATCTGAAAACTATTGTTTTACTAGTATGAAGTAAAAGCTGAAAAGCCCAGATGTCTTAATGACAGTATTGGTGAATAGGGGACCAATGGGCGGATTACATCCATTTTATTCTATGATTTACACCAAACTTTGCGTTTCAGTGCAATTGTTTTTATATATTTTTTGCCTTGTCAAGAAGAGCATATGAGATTAACAGGAATCTAACACACTCATTTTTTTTTTTATTAGCACAAAAGACAGATGAAGAGCTTTTAAGGAGGGCATAAAAATATAGCTTTAGAAAGAAGCAAAAAGAAACACTCCACTTTTACTCTATCTCTACAGACAGTACATAAAGCACCATTTTAATATGTGTCACATTGTTTGTTGTTTAGAATTTAATGCTTCAATAAAACGTTTATAATGTCTCCAGTCACCTCAAAATGGAAATCCAAGACAACTGCTCAGTCTAAATCCTTGTTTATTTGACCTAATTTGTCTTTTTTTGTCATTTCAGCTCTTATGTACATTGCTGGTCTCAGCGCGGGTTCTGACCACACCCGATCCAGCTGGGCAGCCGATCCTGTCTCCTCGCAAATACCAGCACACCGACCCTAACTCGGGCACCCAGCTGGTCTGTGACAAGTGCCCTGCAGGTACCTTTGTGTTGGCGCACTGCTCCCTCAGCACTGTGAGGGAGTGCAGCCCCTGCCCAGAGGGGACCTTCACCAGAGGAGAGAACGGGGTTCAGCAGTGCCACCCATGTCAGACCCCGTGTCCCGCTGGCCTAATAGAGAAGGTTTCCTGTACACCTACACAGGACCGCGTCTGCTCCTGCCCCCCCAACAGCTTCTTATCTGAGGCTGGGGGCTCACAGTGTAAGCCTCACTCACTGTGCCCACCAGGGACCAGAGTGAAAAAGCGGGGCACTGAGAGGGAGGATGTGCTCTGTAAGCCCTGCAATAAGGGGACTTTCTCAAACGTGGAGTCCAGCGCTGGCAAGTGCCAGTCTCATCAGGACTGTGAATCTCAGGGGCTAGTGTTGCTAATACCAGGGACTAGAGAGACTGATAATGTCTGTGGACCCCCTTCTACCACCTCCACAACACCAATATCATCAACAACTGCACTGGGACTAGCCCAGGCTCAGCTCCTCCCGAAACTTGTCAGCTTTTCCTCTGCTCCATCCTCAGAGCTGTCAGAGCGTGACCAAAAAGGTGAGCTTTGTTTTTGTTAACAAATCTTTAATGAAATCTTTTTAAACCCACAAATCACAAACAACATAAATTGATGAGACCCCCAAGCCAAGATCTGGGCCCTGTACTACACAGCTAGTTGAACCTACCCTGGAAATGTCTCTCCTACCCAGTTAAACAAAACCTAACAATTCCGGTCAGGATAAGTAGTATCACGAAGCGGGTTATTAACTCATTAACAGTGGGTTTTTCTTTGTTTAGTTTAGTTTAGTTTATTATTTTTTTGACAGGGACCATGTGCAAACACATTGATCTAACAAAAGAAAAGATGCTTCACACTAGCTAATTTCCATCTGCAGTCCCTGGGCAGATAAATAATTTATTTCTAAAATTGCTACAGTCAAACCTAAATTATCTACTATTTTGATCTTTTTATCCTTTACAAAAATACATGGAAAAGTCATTGATTTTCTACTTTTTGTGAAATACATTGCCACTGTTTTATTTATGTTCAGTGTAAGGGAAGCAGATTGAGGTAAGCCAATCTGCTTTAGAGCTGAGGGTTCATGTGAAACACTAAGGACTACACTAAACATCTGCAAAACAAACAGCACCAGAGACTAAATGAACTGCACATACACACAAAGTAGCTAAAGACTAACAACAAACAGAAATGTGGAGTCTGTTTTAAATGCTGCATTAAAATCACTGTCACACACTCTATTAATTGTTGATCTCAACATAATGCTGACGATAAAACCCATTTTGAGCACAATGCCATTCACCTATTTAAACACTAGTTCACTGTACATTTATGCTACAGTCAGCCGGCACTTGTGCAGACACATTTATTTCTCCTCCTCACCACCGACAGCTCGTTTTTCATTGCTTATTGGTCAGTGGAACATGTTTCTATTCTCTACCTGGTACTTGCTCCAGAGCAGGTTAAGCAGTTTCCACAGACATTTCCCTCGACAGAAAGTGAACCAGCTTTGTGAAACTGAAAACCCAGGGTTAACCTTGAACTAAGCTTGCTAACCTGCTAGTGTATTTGGACTCACTGACTTACATTTGTGATACATATGTTTTCTCTGCTGGTAATTGTAAAGACCTTTTGTCGCCATAGTAACTAACCGCCACTCTGAGTGTTGAGGAGAGTTATGGCTTTCTGTCGTTCTTTGTTGACCTGCTCTTTATCCATTTCCATCCATCTTTTCCCATTGTCACAGATTAGGGTTGTTATGTCTCCTACTGTTGTTATGTCAGGCTTGTCCCAGCTCATTTCTCAGAACTAACTGTTCACAGCCACCACATTCCTATAACACTGGTACTTTTTCTTTCACGCAGTAAGTCAGACGGATCAAAGGTGTTGTAAAGCAAAGTTTGTAACAACTTGTCAGCACAAAAAACATAACCATAAAAGCCTATACCACTATTCACTATGTCTCACTCAATATAATTAGTTCAACGTAAAGAGGCTCTGAATTACTGTGGCAAGAAAAAATATGTAAACATTTTGGAATTTTATGGTTTTCTGAATAAATTTGTCTTCAAATGTGATCTGATCTTCAACTAAATCAAGGGTAACACAAACATAATGCGTCAAAAATAATTACACAAAAAAATTCTGCTTTTATGTTTTTACTGAGAACAACCAATAAACCTCATAGAGTTTGTGGAAAAAGTATGTGAACCCTTGAGTTTATTACCTCAAAAAAGCTAATTGGTGTTAGGTTTTAGTACACCTGGAGTCTCGTTAAGATAAGGAGGTGTGGACTACAGCTACTTTGACTGATAAAAACCCTCAAACTTTTGGAGTTCTGCACAAGAAGAATACACTTATGTGAGCCTCGCCAAAAAGAGCTTTCAGAGGAGCTACAATCAAGAATTGTTGCTTTACATAAAGCTAGAAAGGGGTACAAAGTTATTTCAAAGACTTGAGAAATTCCCAAGTCTACAGTTAGACAAACAATCTACAAATAGAGACGCTTTAGGACTGTTGCTAGTGGGCGCCCAGTCAAAATGACACCAAGAGCACAACATCAATGAGGTAAAGAAACAACCCCGAATGAAAGCCAAAGATTTGAAGGCTTCAGTGGAACTTGCTAACGTCTGTGTTCATGAGTCTAATACGTAAAACACTGAACAAGCAGAGTATCCGCAGCACCACAAAGGAACCCACTGCTCACTAAAAGAATATTGCTGCACACCTGAAGTATGCAAAAGAGCACACTGACACTCCACAGCAGTATTGACAAAATATTTTGTGGACTGATGAAACTAAGATTGAACTATTTGGAAAAAACATCCAGTGTTACATCTGGTGTAGAAAGGGCACGGCATATTATCTTGATAACATCATCCCAATTGTAGAGTTTTGCTGCATCAGGGCCTTTCCAGTTTTTGCAATTATTGAGTATATAATAAAGTATATCAGACGATTCTTCAGAAAAATGTGAGGATGTCTGTTCGTCAGATGAAACTGTGTAGAAGGTGCGTTATACAACAGCACAATGATTCAAAACACCGGCTCAAGTCCACAACAGAATGACTTCAGAGAAACAAATCCCGCCTTTTGGAGTGGCCCAGACCTCAACCCAATAGAGATGCTATGAATTGACTTGAAGAGGGCCGTACACATGAGACGTTCAAAGAATATGACAGAGCTAAAGCAGTTCTGCAGGAAGAATGGGCTAAAATCCCTCCTCAACGATGTGCAGGTCTGAGCCACAGCTACAGGAAGTGCCTGGTTCAGGTTATTGCTGACAAAGGGGTGGTTACACTTTTTCCACTGCCATTTTCACTGTTCAATGAGTGTGTTCCATACGTTTTTTTGTGTAATTATTTTAGACACATTATGTTTGTCAATATCTTTGACTTAGATGAAGAAATATAGTTGTAGAAGTATAGTTTGAACTATTTGGGTAGTGGAGTAGACACCATTACCACTCATTCGATAGACCAAAATGGTCTATTGGATGAGTGGTAATGATGTATTAATTAGCATGACAGAGAAACTGGAACCTAGCTGTTGGTTTTAGTGTTAATCTCTTGCAGTTCTTCCCTTATTCAATTGTTCAGCACCATTTTTCACAAGATAAAGATAACTGCAGAATTTTTATAATGTCATGCGATACATACTATGATGTAAGCTAGGGATGCAACAATTCTCAATACAGTATTGAACTGTTCTGTAAGCCCTTCACAGTTAAGTGCGCATTGGTTTTTTGTTGTGTAAAATTAATAGTCTGTCTTTTTATGCAGCGGATTTCTCTTCAATTTGGCTGTGTATGTGTGGCTTTAAATCATTTGGAATTTATTTTCCCTTCTTTCTATTTAGTCTATGCATCACCTGTAGGTTTTGTATGACAGTGAAAAGCTTAATGAGCGTTGTTCTGGTTTTATATCAATCAGTGTTCATTTGGAATTAGGGCCGGGCCTGTGTATCTGCTAAGAGGATATGAGGGATTAAAGTATTTGAATGTCAACAGTCCATTTATGATCAATCACTACACAACACCAATCCCATTAGCCACTGAGCAACTCGGATTTGTAGGCTATAATCAATACAGGTCTATGACGCACTTGTATTGACTACTTTTATTTGTAGCTGTCTAAAATTGTGTGGTTGTTTGTTTAATTGCTTTTTTCCATTTGGAACAGGAAGCATTAGAGTGCTCCCAGCTTTTTTAGTTTGTGTCTGTTTAGCTATTCCTTCATCTACAGTCACATTACACTTGCCCTGACTAAAGCATCATCTGGTCAGTGTCATCTCAAATTACAAGAGAAGATGTCTATCTAAATAAAGGCTAAATACAATCTGTACTATATTTGAAATATATTTAACAATGGATCAGTTGTTATAAAAGAAGTTATTGGTGCAAATCCAGGATGAGCCCCCATTTTCTCATGAACTGGTTCAGACAAAAAGGGAAGACCACAAATGACAAGCATCAAAGTTAGACAACGGTCAATTAAGCACTTTTTAACAGACAACTGTGTAAACATGCTTGACGCAAAATTTAATTGGGAACAAAAATGAGACAAATTAATGAAGATTCATTTTGCTCCATAAATTGCTGCAAAAACTCAATACTTGATGACATCATGTTCTCTCCTCATCCACAAAATTAACAACCTTTAACAAAAAAAAAAAACAGTTTTACATTTGGTGTAGACATGTTTTCTATTAAGGAACTTCATTTGTGGTCAGGAAAATTTATAAGCCTACATACAACAATGTCCAAAATAAATAACATTCGTTCATCATTGGTATATAAAGATAAAGGCAAGAATAGCTACATAATAAATTAAGAATGAAAAATATTGGGTTAATTGTGTTAAATAGAGACTAAAATACCAGGTTGTATATTAAAGACTAGGCTCGCTTGTTTTTTAGAGACAAAGCAAACCAAATCTGTAGCAGCTTGTAATGATCCTGAAGGAGTCAGATGAGATAAGTTGACCCTTTTTTAGATTTGCTTGTGTCAACAGTATCAGTCATCTGAGTATCTCAAGTACATTAGGTCCAACTTGAGTTCTGCAGTCATATAGTGTGAACAGAACAGGAGAAACCACCTACTAGTATCTGATACCAATCTCCATATAGACACTAAAACTATTGGGGCTAATACAGGGTGAGGACTACTTCATTATAAATCAAATCACTGTTTTATTTAAACATATACATTTTGGATTTCAGACAGAAGACTGCAAAACTTAACTAATCACACAAAAGTTCTCAAACACTGCTCTAGAAAAAAGCTCTGCCCAGATGATGTGTCAAAAACAAGCTACATGAAATGCATTTCAGGGCTGTGAGAACAAAATGACAGTTATTTTGTTCTTGAAGACCTGGGAGTGAGAACAAATTTCTTGTTGTTTCTTGTATGTATTGGCCTTTAGGCTCTCGGTGTAGCTGCTAGAAGAAACCAATAAGTTTTAGCAGGTCAACCCTCTTAATCTTTTGTCCCACCCACAGCCAGGTGAGCATTGTAAATCCTTCATCTAATTGGCTGTTGGCAAAAAGAGGAGGAGAGTAAAGCACCCAGTTAGGCCTTTTAAAAACACACTATATTCTTCAGGTTAGCCCACTGCTTTTTAATTTGGAATTTGTCCTTTCTGGTATTCATGCTGCTACCTTTGTCTCCCGTAACTTGCCTGGTCTCAGGTCTCTACAGACAGTCTGCAGCCATTCAGCTCAGGAGAAACGTGAATGAGGACCTCTACCAGGCAGAGACGGTGCTTTTCAGACACCCTGCTTCTTCCAGTGTCCCGAACTGGGATACCACACAGACTCTACCAGCGGCCAACCAGGAGCACCCATTGGGTCAACAAAACTCTGAACCTATACCTGACCCCAACAATAGGAACATGGAGGGACCGTTAGACACCGTCAGGCTTGGAACAGGTATCAACAAGGTTCCTGCTCAGGGAAGTGGGGTGTCCAGCTACTACAAGCCCACTCGCAGGGGGTCCCCAAGGCCCAGCACCCACGACCGCTTTGACATCAACGAACACCTGCCCTGGATGATTGTCCTGCTGCTCCTGCTGGTGCTGGTGGTGATTGTGGTGTGTAGTATCAAGAGGAGCTCTCGTGTCCTAAAGAAAGGCCCTATGCAGGACCCCAGCAGCATCATGGAGAAGGCCATTCACAAGAAACCATCTGCACCCCCGACGCAGCTCAAAGAGAAATGGATCTACTACTCCAATGGGCAAGGTAAGATTCCACAAGCTTTTTTTGACAAGTGTATATCAATTCTGCCTTGGTTTTTTATAAAGGCATAGAAAATGAATTATCCAGAAAATGCATATGGACACTTCAAAACCAAAATGTGAAATGTGAAATCTAAAAGTCCAGTTGCAATATCATTTTCCTTATAGGACACACAAGCAACAAGAAGAACTTACATTCCTATGACCTTCTTTTCAAAAGTTCAACCCGAAACTGCAATGTGAAGCCACTTGCAGACATAACCCGGACATGATCCAGGTTATTTCAACCGTGCTCTCGCCCCACCTCATGCAGAGTGGCGGGGGAAGGAAGAGAGATGACGCTTAATTAGCTTGACCGGGCGAACACAAAGCAAAGTTACCTGGACTATTCATGAGTTGCAAGAACCAAAAAAAGTCAGGGAGAAGTCTGGTTGAAATAACCTTGTTTATGTCCAGAATGAATGTGTGAAAAAGGCTTCAGTGGAAGTGCATGGAAATGGCTTTTTAGGGCCTTCTCAACTTAAAGGCTTTGTTTGTGCTTATGGACTGGATTACAAACATGTTTGAGAGAGCACTTAGCCACAATGGAGAGTAAAACCATGGGCTCATGGAAGATGGTTGTCTGATTTAAATAGTTTTGATAAAATGTTGGTGAATTGTAAAAAAAGGTAGGTGACTTGAAGTTGCTACATTTGTACATTACTTGAATGAATGAATGAATGAATGACTCAATAGGGTCATGGAGTATTTGTCCCACACACTATGATGACCTGCTGTAGGACCTCTCTGGAACCATCTGTTGATGTGACCGCTCTTGGTTTCTGTTCCAGTCAGAGAGTTGCATAGGGCAGCGGTTACACAATCAAGATCCTGATCCTGATCCAGTACCCTGTGGTTTCACCCCACCCCTGCACAGTCCTATACAGTTTCATCACAGGATCATCTTCTAGGCTGTCCAGCTGTTGTTTGACTTTGTTCTCAACTTCTTTCACAAAGTATATTGTCTTTTTCTGATCTTGGTAACACTAGAATAACTTGCACAATAAAACAGTAGTTAAGCATTAATAGAAATAATAGTAATTAACAATTAATCTATTTATATACACTGAAACATAATTTATGAATTATGAAGGGTTTCTTGATAGGACTAAAACATTTATAAAAATGTTTTTAACATAATAGTAATTATTAATGTTAGAGTAATGTAATTATTTTAAAGTGTTACATTTGTGGTCATTTTATGTTACCTCACAACAAACTCCTTTACCCTTTGTTATGGGTGTTAGTGCGCAGTGGCTCAGGTGGTAGAGCGGTTGTCCTATAACTAGGTTGGTGGTTCAATTCCTGCTCTCCCTAGTTCATGCTGTTGTAGTGTCCTTGGGCAAGACACCCAGACACCTTGCCTCCAGTGTTCGTGGTTTTGTATATGAATGCGTGTGACTGTAGAGGTGTGTTTGGTGGTGGTCGGAGAAGGCTGTGAGTTCTGTGTGTATGGCAGCCCCCCTCAGTCTTCTCCAGGAGTGAATGTGTGTGAATGGGGTGAATGGAAGCATACTGGGAAGTGCTTTGGGTGCCTTAGATGGGTACATAGAAGCACTACAAATATGCATGTCATTTACCATTTATCAATCCTTACAGGAATTGTTTAGAATTTTTGACAATATGAATAGACGAGTTCCAACTACTTGTTTAAATGAATTATGGATTTCATTTCTGATTCATGTTCAAATTTCAAAGAGATATACTGGACTGTGTGGGGTTTTATGTATGTAGGTGGTTTGATAGTCAACCTAACAGAGGTAATAGTCCATTTATTCATAATTATGTCATATAACCCTTCTTCCAAAATGGTGGTTTTGCACATGACATTGTTTTGTTGAATTCATTCATTCATTTTCATTCTTTCTTGAATGAATGTTTTGCTTTTTGCTCTTAATTCCTGACATATATGTTTTCCATCATTTTGCCTTTTCTCCAGCCTAGTTAAGGCTCACTTTCCACTCAGTCGCCTCACTGTAGCACTCCTCTCAGCCAGCTCTTGCTGACCTGCCATCTATCAACAGGTATAGAGTACATTTTACCCCATAGCCCAGGACTGGATTTCACTTTGACAGAGTAACAAAGCACAGCTCAGGGGACACCTCTCATCCCATAACCCAGTGTGTGAAAGCGACCCGCTAAGCTCGCTCCTTCTTCAGCAAGTGACCACAGAAAACTGGAAAAATCTGGTTTCAGCTGCCTCTCAGTTGGTGGTGCCTTGGCAGGACATTTTAGTGGGTCACTCGGGTCTCTTACACGATGACAAAGGGATATATAGACAAGAGGAAATGAAGGGAACAGCTCATGTGTGTGAGGTTTGACAGGGGAAGTGCTGCTGGCTCCACTTATAGGAGGGGTTTCCCTGGAGATGCCCAGCAGTGCTGCACCAGTATGGGCAGTGGAGAGTCAAGAAAAGATCTAATATACAAAGCAACAGTAGATATGGTAGCCAAAATCCTCCTTTTTGGATTTGCCCAGATTAAGATCCCATTCCATTCCTGCTATGTACTGTATATCTGAAGCTGAACGTAGGCACCTGAATGTCCAAAACTGAAGAAGTCTTCCTGGAATACTATAATTCATGTTTACTTGTCAATAACAAATTTGGATACTATGACTTTGTTGACTGGGAAACTACTCAAATATTTCCAATTACATTATAAATATATTGCAATGGTCCAATAGAGGTAATTATAATTTAGCAATGTTCAATAAGATTTTGGTCACAATACAAAGAAGACAACTTGGAATTTTTATCTGTGGAATTTCACAGTAAAAGAATAAGGCAATGAGTTATTCATTAGGAAGCTTAACACTTGCACACACAAAATGTACTGTACTTTAAGATGGACAAAGGGACACTGTCTATTACTATTGTCCAATTCAACAAAGACTATATTTCCAACTCCCTTTTCCAAATGTGATCAAATTCAGAGTAATGTGATGCCTGTCTGCTGGCTATTTTATTGTTTCATTTGTTGTTGATTCAAGTTTGCAAGCCAGGCAAGTAAAACCATGATTGTTAGCATTAGCATATAACATTTGTCATATGGATCCAGAACAATAAAAACATAGCAACACATTCTTGGAGGTTCTCCCACAGTTCATACTGTTGTTGTGTCCTTGGGCAAGAAAGTGTGGGTTATCCTAAGTTAACCCACCTTGCCTCCAGTGGTGTTCCAGCTGTAACACTGGTGAATTAAAGCTTAATGTAATGAATAAATGTTTATGAAGCAAACACCACCCTTCTGAGTCCAGTGGAAATGTGTGCCTCTTAATGGGGTAACCCGTACCAAATTGTCCTGTACTGATTCATCCAAATATTTTTTATGCTTGAGAGTACAGAACATTGAAGAGTAATTTGAGCTGACCTTTTTGAACTTGGGTTTGCGTGTTTCAATCCTCTGTTCCTGTGTTCTCCAGTTCGGTGTGTAAATGCCCATGTGGATGAATTTATGTGGAAATGTATAGTATGTACTATATGCACATGCAACCCAAAGAACCATTTTACACCGCTATTTACTCAGTGGAACATAAAACAAAATAGCTTCTTAATCCCTCCAAGGTGCGTGGCTGGCTCCCCTTGAAGCTTGTAATGCCTCTTTTACTAGAGCAGTTAAAAGACTTGGCCAATAAAGGAGAACCAAAGGGAAACGTCAAAGTGGAGATCACACACATACAATACCTGGCACAGGCTGGGAGCAAACCAGGAAGTTGTGAAAATTGCTGCTTCTCCAAAGCAAGAGTGAATGGGGCTTTCCACGGCCCCTGGCCAAATCTTTATTGCACAAGATCTAAAGAATTTTTTTGTTTATCTGGAACAAGGGTGCAATGTATTTATGGGCGAAATGAAAGGGAATCACAAAAATCTTGCATAAAGGTTAGTGTGAGGCTGCTGCAGTGACTTTGTTCATTTGTTTTTTTTTTGTGTTTAGTAATAAAACAGAGTGCTATTTTATTTTTTAGTGTCACTCAAACAAATAGTTTTTAACTTTTTTTTTTACCATTCTTGATTGTGTGTACCCCAGGGCTTGCAAAAATTTAAAAGATCTACTTTGTAGATTTTAATAGCTCAAAATAAAATTAAGATGCACAAATGAAATACAATTTTAAAGTAGAAGGTGGTATTTGTCATGAAAGACACAGTGAGCGCACAGAGTATTATTTGCATTATGCTCAACAACTGTGGCTTCAGCAAACAAGACCATAGAGATTTTAATTTGTTAATCTTTATCTTTAACAAGAGTGACACATGCTACACAATCCAACCGATTGAGCTGATTTGGTGACTCTGGACTGGGCTGGCCGAAGTCTTTTGTTAAGGTCCTGTCATTGTCTTTTTAAGTTGCTTATACCACATTTGAAATTGAACACCACACCAGTCTGAATCACCACTGGCATTTGAAGTGTTAGACCTAGATGGAAATAGAAATTATCCAGCCAATTAACTGAATAAAATCTGACTATTACAATAAAGCTATACCTAAAATCTTCTACATGGTGTCAACATAACAGAGTTTCCTGCTTTTATTTTACTAAAACAGTACATTTCCAACAGCCAAATGCTAAAACACTACCTCAAACCAATGTTTAGAGCTGATTTTAAACATATAGCTCTGATCCCTGCAATAATTTCTGCAATCTAAGGCCTGTATCATTTTACATTGTTTTCTATAGGGAATTGGTTTCTTTGGGTCAGATGGTATTTCTTTGCTGCAATACCACAGATGAACACTGGTGGAATGGATAATGTGACTATTTCATCTAGCTTTAATTATATATCTATGACTCAGCTCCAGTTCATTGAGGAAATGTAAAAATCCGAAACTCACAACAGAATTCCTCAAATACCAGCATATATATATATAAAAAAATCACCATCTTTAGTTTTGAGATATTGTCACAGCTACAACTACAGCTTACCTTCTCACAGAAATAAGATTATATTGCTCATTGCTATAAAAACACAAAGATTAGTTGATCATGGCAATATTTTATCATCGGGATAATCGTTTATTAAGGTAATTGCCAGCGGGTTTTAAATTTTTTTTTTTGACATTTGGACATATTTGTTTAGGCCTCAAGACCATGATGATGAGTTAAGAAATAGATATTCAATGCTGCATCACGTTGTCTTGCTCGGTTTTTGCTCTCTTTTTTGCTCTGTTGCTGTGGCCCGCTCTGTTCTGCTTAAGAGCAAAAGCTTTGCTTGACTCTCGCTTAAATGAAACGTCAGTCAATGTCCATCAGAGAACATGGCTGTAGATGATAGTTTGATAAATAATAGTTAGCAAAGCAGCTTTATTTGCCTCAAGGCTGTGTTGATTCAGGAGCAGCGCTCTCTGACAGATACGCTGAACGTGAGAGTCATGCTGCAAGGCCAGAACGAAGGAATGTGGGGCCTATAGGCTAAAACTATATTTGGGTCCCCTTTGGGGGTGACATTTTAAAACTGTAAGCATGATTTCATAATCATTATGATAATAATATTATTCACAATCATTGAGGCCAAGATAATTGTGACACAATATTCTAATATCCCATGCCTAGTTGTAACCATTTCTTTGCAGTTCAGAGATGAGCCTTGTCAACAATTGAGTTCAGTAAACATGAATGAGTTTTTGAGGAAGCAATTTTGAAAGTGTGTGCTGTAATTCTCTTGTGTACCGTGAAGGCATCCGAGCTGTAATGAACCACAAAGGACACAGTTGCTGCAGACAGATTATTAAGGAGCCACGAGGATCTGTTTAATGACTGCTATTTTGGATGAGGTCTAATAAACACAATTGTATAAAGATGTGGTGCAGACAAACCATTAGATGACCTAGTTTATTGCTTTTTTCATTTTACCCTCCAGGGCCATTGGTTTTTAAATGGGGGCATTTTACTAGAACATGTTGACTACATTAACAATGAGGCTTGGTTACACATGAATAACAACTAAAAGTGATAATCCTCAAAATCCTTACAAAGCTGGGACGTGGAGCGCGCATCACTGAGGAAAGTAACGGAAAGTACAAGCAGTACAAAGTTATTGGGCGTAATCATGGAAATAGCTTAATGATTTGTCCAGAAATCTTGAGATAGAGGTAGGTTGTGGTCGCCATATTCTTTACAACATACATTTCCAAAGTCAGATGCAAATTGTTGATGAAAACGTGAAGGAAAACAACAGTGTACCTGCCTCCCTTGTAAAACATCCACACCGTTAATAATGCCAAGTTCCACATGTAGCTCAGCGGGACGCCACGTGTTAGAATATAACCGCACTGCTGTACCGGGGTGGGCCATGGGGGATGGGAGTGCTCTTCACTCCCACTGTGGCCTGGGAGTGAGGAGCACAGGTTGTTGGTGGGATGTAGTGTTTTACTAAAATGATTTACAATTCTTAATTGATATGAATTATTATTAATTATTAATATTTCTTTATTAATAATAATAATGATGAATTGGATTTATATTGCCCTTTTCTCCCGAGGGACCAAGGGACTCGAAGCGCCCACAGGCCGTCCATTATTCATTCATACACAGTCACACTGGTGATGGTAAGCTACAACTGTAGCCACAGATGTCCTGGGGCAGACTGACAGAGACGTGGCAGCCATTTTGCGCCTACGGCCTCTCCGACCATCACCACACACATTCACTGAACATTCTTACACATTCATACGAGGCAAGGTGGGTTAAGTGTCTTGCCCAAGGACACAACGACAGAATGAATTGTGGGGAGAGCGGGAATCGAACTCAATACCTAAGAAGACTGCTCTACCACTGAGCCACTGCCGCCCCAAACATTTTTCAGATACTATGTACTGTATATTTAAACTTTTTTTCACTCATAGTAAGTGAATGGGTGAAAGCCATTTATTGTAAAAACAAATGTGTTTACTATTTTAAAATCATACCCAAATGACCTTGATCAAAAGTTTACATAACCTGGTATTTTTTGCCTTATAACAAGCACACAAACACAAACATGACACAAACAAGTTTGAATGGCTTCTAAAGGTAATCATCCTCACAGATGATGTGATCTGTTTGCTTGTAATCAGTGTGTGTATAAAAGGTCACTGAGTTTCTGAGCTCCTGAGAAGACCCTTGCATCTTTCACCCAGTCCTGCACTGATGTTTCTGTATTCTCAGTCATTGGGAAAGCAAAAGATTTGTCAAAGGAACTGCAAGAAAAGGTCATTAAACTGTTTAAAACAGAAAAGGGATATAAAAGGATATCCAAATAATTCAATGTCAATCAGCAGTGTTCAAAAAGAGGGATTCTGTTTAAAACCAAACCAAGATAGGCCAAAAAAATTCTTCAGGATGCAAAGAAAAACCCACAAAAAATGCACAAATATTCAGCTGAAATACCGAACTCTCTGAAAAAAGGCTGTTTCAAGATACAAAATAAGGAGGCACAAAGAAAATAAGCTGCATGGTTGAGAAAGCCATTACTACGCAAATGCCACAAAGCATCCCACTTACAATACCCCAAACAGCACAGAGACAAGCCTCAAAACTTCTTGAACAAAGCCATTTGGAGTGATGAGACCAAAATTTTACTTTTTGGCCACAGCCACAAACATTATATTTGGAGAGGAGTCAAATTTCCTCCTGTGAAACATGGAGGTGGATCGCTGATGTTTTGGGATGTGTGAGCTTCAAAGGCCCAGGAAATGATGAATGCAGCATGCTATCAGAAACTACTGGAGGAAAATTTGCACTCATCAGCCCGAAAGCTGCGCATGGGACATACTTGGACGTTCCACCATGTCAAGGATCCAAAGCACAAATTCTGCCAGGGTAAACTTATGAGTACAACTGTACATTGTGCATGTTTCTGTTACTGATACAGTATTAACATATGTTGTTTGCCACTAACCGCCTATCACCAATTATTCTATCCAATCAGAGCAATGCATGTTGTTCATATTAGTAACGGCAAAACAGCTGCTTTGTCTTCAAACCTCAAACAAACTCAGAACTTTACCACCAACCCATTGGTCTGGACCGGCAGCAGACCGAGAGGAATTGTGTTGCCTTGATCAATACAAGATGAATTTTTGCAAGTTTGTGAACTTGAATCCAGCTGCTGCGCAGGTAAATAAACAGAGAGAATTTGAATAGAAGAATAGAAGAATACATAGCCTGGAGGGTTGGGCATCTACACAACCATTGCTAAAACCCATAGTGTCTTACTATATTCTATTTATACCCCAGATCAGTACACACACTAACACAGTTCCAGTCACTCCCGACCCCTCGTGCCAAGGCACCACATCCGCAGGCTGACACGCTGAATCATCAGACGTATGTAGGTCAATGAAATGTGCCCAGTGCTGCAGCAGTGAGGCGTGCAGCGCAGGGGATTTTTTCCTCTATCACTGAGCGGATAAGTCAACAGGCTCTGGGTCCTGAAGGTCGACACTCAAGCTCCTCAGGGTCTGTCCACGCTCAAGCCTATATGGGTTAAATGTAGCCCATATTTAATATATTCTTGAAATGATGCTTAATAAAAAGACATAACTTAAGTTCAGAAAACTTCAATTAGTTATGGATTAATTATTTGGCTTTGTTTTTAGATATGTTTTCTGAAAAACTAAAATAAAAGTAATTGCATTAAAAAATTTCTTAAAAATCAAAATGCATTGTAGTGTAGACATGTAGACAGTTATTCTCTGCTTGGTTCTGATTTGTTGTAAAATAAAATAAAATTGTAGTTTCTTTGGCACATTTTTAGGTGTCCAGTTTAATGTAGGTCATTCATTCATCTACATTTTTTTTATTCCCATAAGGGGTCTAGGCAAGCTGGAGCCTATCCCAGCAAAGGGCCTGAGAAAGGATAATGATTCGTAAGTCGCAGGGCTAGCACTACGAGACACACGCTGACAGACAACCATTCACTCTCACATTCTTTCACTGGGGCTCTTAGATTCATCAATTCACCTGTAAGCAAGAAGAGAGAAGAGAGGGCATGCAGACTCAGATAATATCGATATCGACTGGACAGATGAGGTTAAAAATTTAAATCAACAGGCAAAATATGTATTTTAACCTTATAAAACTGGAAAAAGTAAGGGATTGGACATGGACCTGAAAAAGTGCAAATGTGCAACATGAGGAAGGCCTATATAAATTAAAATAAATATTACAACATATTAAATACAATTTTAAAAAGTACACGGGATTTGTTTAAAGCGTGACTGTTTGAAATGTATTAAGCTTTTTTTTAGAGCTTACGCTGCTTTTTGCTCACACCACAAACACATGCGGCCCTGTATTTGTAATAATTACAGTAGATTTATGCAAATTACCCTCAAGTAATTTAGATTTTAAACACACTAAATAGACGTTGTCCACTCATAAACGAGGCTGGTATCATTAAACATCAAATTCATCTGGAGATGGAACAGATAAGAGTTGCGGGCTGCAGAGAAGAAAGGGCGCTAATGTTTTGCTAATCCTTTAGCATCTTTCCTCTGTCTCTGTTTGTATCCACCGCTTGTGTAACTGCGGAGTGCAGAGAAAATAAAGACGAGACAGCGCTGTTTTTCTGCAGAGTTGTAGTATTGCCAACATTTATCCACTTTCTCCTTTAAGTTTCACTCGGATGGCATCAATAGAAGCGGTCTCCTCTCTCCCAAAGCAGCAATGGAGTGAGCTGATCAGCAGTCTTCACAGAGCAGCCAGTACAGAGCAGACAAACGCTTGAATATGAATGTAATTTCCTGCCGCAAAATCCAGCGCCCAAATAATATATTTGATTTACGGCTCATTTGGAAACTATGGCAGCAGCAATTAGCCAATTATACTATGGTGGCATGCCATAGTTACCCTAATGGTACATTGCAGAAGTTTTAATGGTTCAAATACATTTTTTTTCAAACCCATACATGCATCAGCATGCAACAACCTGATGTACAGAATGAGCTGAATTTGCCATGGTTGCCTCTTTAAATGGTGTGCATTTATATAGTGCCTTTTTGCAACCTTCTTCGTCCGCCACCAAACTAAGCAACGCTAACGGTAAAGTTGAAAATGAGTCAGATAGGCCTCCAGTGCACTCGAAACCAAATTTTTCTTCGGTATAGTTTCACAGGCCGGCTCATAGCCTGTGGCAAAGAATGAGGGGACACAGACATCAAGGGTAGGCCAATCAAAAGTATTTATTAATTAAACTAAGAACCATTAACTTTAACAAAGAAAAAGGAATTGGGTGTGAGTATGTCAAAATAGGAGGTGTATGTAGGGTGATGTGTGAATCTGTATGTGTGAAATGACTGAGTGTAAACCTAAAGAAACAAATCATACCTGTAGGAGCTGAGAGAGAGAGAGGAAAAGGGTTATCAAGTGTTTAAATATGTGAGCCCAGGTGGCTCCAATTACTCACAACCCTCCTCTGCCTCCAGGAGGAACCGCCCCTGCCAGGCAGGGGAGGGGCCATGACAATAGCAAAATTTAAATAATGGCACAACACAATGTGGGTAGTCATGTTCATACCGGTATAGTGCCCTAATGTGAGTGCACATGACAAAATGCAGAGAAATACTGCATTTCAACTTTTTGTGATTTATGCGGCATCTTAGATTAGTATCTCCATTTCAATCATTAGTGTCTTGATTGTTCAGTGTTGTTTTGAAATTCTGAATTGAAAGCTCACTAAACACTGTGCTCTATGCTGTAAAACCTACACATATGTCCACGTGACGTGATCTGTGTGTGTGTGTTGAGCCATTAAAGACACCACTCTTCACAACATCCATTTAATCTGTGTGTGCCAATCTCTGACTGAGGCTAGATTTGTGCTCTTATCATGATGGCCTCACTCAAAATTAATCAGGGATCAGCCTTTTCAAAAGTGGAGGACTTTCTTCTGTAGGGAAGTTTTGGAGAGTAATGACCAGTCTAGGAAACATTGTTTTTTCAGATCAGGTAGATATAATAGATAAACAATGAACTAGTGATGTGGGCATAAAATGTTGAGCCAGTTCAGGCCCAGAATCAGTCTCTGATCAACTGTCCTAAACTGAGACCTTATAACTGAGCCTTCTAAAGTTTTGACCTATATTAATTACATTCCATTAAAGAAGATTACTTTAAAATCTGACATGGTCTTAGGAGGATGTACTAGAAAAACTTAAATTAGAGCAATGTATTTCATATGCATAAGATTGGCACAGCCCTCCCACTAACTGGCCATTGTCCAGGGTGTACCCCGCCAAAGTTGCTGGGATAGGCTCCAGTCACCTAGCAAGCAGCAGCTGCACCCTGTTTAGTTAGTCACTTTGTTCAAGAAACAGCTTACTAGTAAAAATATGACAAATCTATTAAGTTTTGTGGAAGCAGGTTACAAAAAGACGGGACCGCAAGATAGTGTTCGGCGTTGATTTAAGAGCAAAGTACCTACTGTGTAATCTGCAGTGAGCCTCGATGGAGAATATATTCAGGACATCCTCATGAGCCGTTTTACTGTATGTGCTATTAAAAACAAAAAGCCACAATGGAATACAGATGAGTTAGCACTTCTATTTTTCATGTGTCATTGTCGAGTCACATTACAGTCAGAAGAGAAGTGGAGCAGAGACAATGTGAGCAGGCAGCAGAGCGCCTCAGGCACAGAGCTCATGACAGTAATGCGGAAAGATTTTTGTTTTTCATTATGGTCCTGCAAAACCAGAATTTCCATACACCCTGGTGAGAGGGTAATTATTTTAGTAATAGAAAATAATGTTAAAATATTCTGAATATAGTGTATACTGTAAAAAAAAAAAAAAAAAAAAAAAAAAAGTTTACCCATCATCTTTGGAAAATGGACGACACCGTCACAAAGTTTGAGACAGGAAAATGACATTGTCACACTCCAACCTAAAAATAAAGTGGTTGTCTTGGATTGGTCATGTGTGCCAGTTATTTGCACCATTTGCACAAACCCTCTAAAGCCCTATTTGCCCGGGATGGTTATTACCCCAGGACCTCTATAATTCAGAAATTACCCCACAACGTCTGTGTTTTTAGTGGTGCATTTGCACGGGATCAGCTAGGTCTGTGATTTACTCAGTTTTACTGACTTTATCTCTGAGTATGACATCCCAATCACAACCTAGCATATCTGATACACTGGTGGTAAAGCTGTGTTTAAAGACGTCATGTCGTAGCGTATAGTCTAGATAAACGGCTACAGCAATAAAGATAGAGCCATACCACACAATCACCAAGAGAGGTGGGTAAAAATGAACAGATTCACAGACGTGGGGATTGGCACAGGACTAGTTTTATCACGGGACCCCTGCATTTGGCAAAATACGGTGGGTAATTTGCAAATTACTAAATGTCCCTAAGTAATACTAATCCCGTGCAAATAGGCCTTTAGAAAACACAGTGACTTCAAAAACATTCCCCACAATCCAAAAACAAATGTTATCTTTGTGGAATCCCTCAAATTTGGCCAGTTTTAAAGGACTTTAGCTACAAAGCAACAGTGATGATCAGTAACAAACTAATAGATGTAGAAGTGTAGCAAAAACGCTTAAGAACTGTGAAGTAGAGTGGTTCCAATACCCATGTTTACTGACCATCTTAGACAGTCATGCTCTGACCTTAGACCCAGTGCACAGCCCTGTTATTGAATATGAGAAGCCCACAGCAGAGTGCAGACAGTTCTGTACATCACACCCAGCACTGGCTCCTAAACTATTTTGTTGTGTCTGCTGGATCTTTGACCTTGGCCTCCAAATGAAACACTGCTGAGATCACCGATGTTTACGAGTTAACATTATCCTTGAGTGTAACAGAACTGTTCTGTGATTGCATGAGCTTTTTTAAACGGCACATTCTGCAGTCTCTCCAAGGTCAAGGTCTCTCTACATTCCTTACCTGATGGATTTGTGCACTTCTGTGTGATTGAATAGCACAAGATCAGAAGTGACATGTTTGAAGCTCTTTTCTTGACTGAACACTGATCAGTTTAGAGAATGTATATCTGCCTTCTGGCTTGATAATACTACAGCTATGGCCATACAGTATGTTCTAAGCACTAAGCCTAAGGCTTTTAAATAGTTGGTTAATTCATTTATCTGCATCAGGATTTTTTCATTTTCATTTTTGTTTTCTCTATCCACTGCAAGCTTTCACATGATTATGTGTGTTAAAGGCTACTTAGTGAGCAATCATTTTATTTTGCTTCTTTCAGAAGATTATTAAAAATGTTTTCATGAATTTCACTGATGCAAATAATAAATGACATTTATTAGACTGAAGGTCAAAACAGGTTTATACTTTTAACTTGACGCACTGTGGCCATTTATATATATATTGGCTCATCCCTGGCTGTGACGCAGAGACAGGATTTTTAGCACTGAGTTTTGATGTGGCTGGTTGTAGGAGTGAGAGGATGACCACCCTATGTTTATTATGGAAATGCATGTTGTAAAAAAAAAGCTAATGGACACAGTGCCACTGTCACTCCACTGCTAGGTCAGGGATTGACGTCACAAAATGTATTTATCAATATATCGCTTCAGATGGAGTTTGGTTACTAGCTGAAACCTTTGATCAAATCTTTCATACAAAACAATATTATACTCTATAATGCAAGGGTGACCAGCAACTACAGTCAAAAAATGTCCGAGGCACTCTGCTGTAGTGAAGAATTAAAGCAACACTACGTAACGTTTAGCCACTGGTACGCAGATACCTCTCAAGACTGTCTGTGTGGTTTGTTTTTGAGAGGAAACTATCCAAAACCGGCAAGTTTTAGACGAAAAAACATGTCTTCAGAAACGGTACGATAATTTTAGTGCATTCTGTACAAATACAACTCTGCTAGGGTTCAGTTTATTCGCCTGTTTCTGCTCCCTGTATTTGAACTGCTAAGCCTGCCGAGTCAGGAGAGGTCTGCGCGTCCATGTGGTATGGAAATGTATTTTTATACATTTATTTCAAAGTTTTCTGTCCAATTTAGGGTACTGTGTCAGCGAAATAGGTCAGATTATACCAATTGTGTGTCTAAGAACCATTAAATCAATATGAGAATGTATATTTTGGGAATTAAAAATTACATAAGGATACTAGCTAAAAGTTACGCAGTGTTTCTTTAATGCTATTTTTATTTTTTCAAATTTTTTCTTTTTTTCTCATGCCCTACAAAGACATGGTTTATATTGAAGTGGTTCAGTGGTAGAGCGGTCCGATTCCCGCTCTCCCCACAGTTCATACTGTCATTGTGTCCTTGGGCAAGACACTTAACCCACTTTGCCTCCAGTGGTGTTCCAGCTGTAACACTGGTGAATGGAACCTTAAGGCCTGTTCACACCGGGACGAATTTCGCCGACGTTATTCGCCGACGTTTAACGCCTTGCGACTAAACAATGGGCGTCAATGTGAGCGTTCACACCAAAGCAAAAAACGCCACGCGTCAAAAACTATATGACCAACGAGATTGGCGCTTTTGTTCACGTGTCTGGAGCTCCTGTAGTTACAGTTAAACACAACTTGGGGGCGCTCAAACACAAAATGGTCTTGCAGAGCACACATACGCAACGGCGAAGAAGATACATGCCAAGTAGCGTCTACACTTCCGGGAAGAAATAAGATGACAAAAGACCTCTGACGTACAGTCTTCGGTGAAATTTAAAATTCATCAACTGTTGCATGATGCTGAGTTTGGCCAGGCCTCTTTTTTTCCACAGCCGTACCATCAGGTCACACCGAAGACCCCAACAAACTATGGACAATCTCCAACTCCTTGGCAACCCTTATAGATGTTTGATTTATACATTTTATTTCTGTTTTTAGTGTGTGTTTTTTTTACATTTATGCACTAATTTGCACTATTGTATACTTGCACTACAGTCGTGACTTAATAACACTGCCTTTTGTGACTCCCTTTTTTACTTTGTGATTGTTTTAGCAAGTTGTATAATATTAAAAGTTAAATTTCTCCAAAAAAAAAAAATGTGCATAAATGATTTTAAAGTAATGTAACATATTTTGGTATTTTGCATACATTTGCACTTGAGTATTCTTGAAATAGCTATGTGCCTAATTATGGAGTCATCACATTTATAGGCAACAGTTATCATTCTACAGGAACATGACCATTTTGCGCACAGCATTGTGCAGGGAATGATATTTTAAAGAAAATGCTAGCAAATATGTTTATTAAAAATACACATTTACCCAAATACAACGTAAATTTAGCTGTTTGGGACAAACCAAATACTTTACATTTTGCAAAAAAGCTGGGCTTTAGCATAGAACATACTATATCATATATGAAATTTGATGTGGTGAGTGCTGCCATATTGAAACAAGCAGATGCAATAGATCGGATAGTGTAATCAAGTTCACAGATATATATATATATATATATATATATATATATATATATATATATATATTATATATATATATTATATATATATTATTTATATATATATATATATATATATATATATATTATATATATATACACACATATAGTAAATTTTGATTTGACGGACTCTCTTCTCGTAACTATGGGATGTATCCAATATCGACGTCTTTTACGGCGTCTTTCCTCATTCAACAGAACAATATTCTTCATCGCTGGAACTGGAGCTGGAGCTAATGGTGCTTGAAATATTCATGTTTTCTTTGTATGATTTTTAGACAAGCAAATACTTGCTCTCTTCTTCGGAGTGAAAAGCGAGGGTCAGAAGTCTAAAGTTGCGCAGCGCCACCTTGTATACCCGGTGTGTACGAGCCTTTAATGTTTTGATTTTTTTTTTTATGGACAAGGGTACCTAGAGAAAACCTACCCAAGCACAGGTAGAACATGCCAACTCTACACAGAAAACAATCTGACCCGGGAGTTGAACCTTGGACCCTGCTGCGTGGCAACATTGATAACCACTGTACTGCCATGCCAAGCCTATTCAGCTTGTTTTTGTTTATCACAGTCAGATTGAGAAGTGTCTCATTCATTTGGTTGCATTTTGTGCCTCCATGCTGTTAACTACATTGTTGAGGCAAGTTTAATCGTGATCATTTAGAGGTGTGTTGACGCTTGCCTTCTACCGCTGACCTTTACTCTTCTCGTCTCTGTTCTTCAGGGGTGGACATCTTAAAGTTAGTGGCGGCTCATGTGGGCACCCAGTGGATAGACATCTACCAGTCTCTGGCTAATGCTACGGAGCGTGAGGTGGCAGCCTTTTCCAACGGCTACTCCTCTGACCACGAGCGAGCGTACGCAGCCCTCCAGCACTGGACCATCCGGGACAGTGACGCCAATCTGGCCAAGCTCATCAACGCACTGCACCGGCAGCGGCGCATCGACGTGGTGGAGAAGGTCCGCCGTGTCATGGAGGACAACCCACAGGTAACACAAGTAAGCCTACTTAATACAATATAATTTTATCCTTTCATCCAAAGTATCCATTTGTATCCATTCCAAAACTGGAACCTAAAGGTGAAACTAAGGGCCTGATCTTAAGGCTCAGTAAAAGCTCTTGGTCAGTGATGCACAGTTGATTTGCCATCTTACACCTGATGCAGGTATAGACGAGCCGTCATGCACCGCTGCAGACAGGGTTTGGCACTTTTGAGCAGAAGAGCACTGAGTTAGAGGCCTGATAACACTTATTTGAAGGCATCAAAGGAGCGTGCTATTTCAGAATTATAAATAAAATAATTAAACAAACAAAACAAATAGTGGTACTTGGTCCTGGTCTAGTAGATTCTCTTTTCTGGAACTGGAGACTTCAGTGAGTTCAGACCTGGTCTTTCTCATCTCAGGCACGTGCATACACATTCCACCTGATCACAGTGGGGATCTAAATGCTGCATCGAACACAAAAAGCAGCGCAGACATTTCAAACAATAACGGAAGAAGCAAGCTATGTTTGGACTGTATGAGCTGCTGGACATCACAGACTGTGTTGTTGACTATAGTGTGTTTATGTGCTGACAAGACACATTAGAGCAATCCTGGATAATTTCTGCAACAAATGGAAAAATGTGACGTGGGATGTCTGTTTTCTTAAAGTAGGTAGCCGCTAAACTGTTGTTGTTGTATTTGTGGACTGATCTATCAAAAGACTGAGCAAGTGAACACTGTGTTTGCAAAGACAAGCATATAGCATCTCACTGATAAGATACTTGTGTGTTTTCTAAATCCTCATGTCCTTATTATGAGAATAGGCTTTACATGCAGTCACTAGTTTTTCAAAAGGTAAATCCATCTAAAATGAGGATTCGCTTGTTTGCAAACCATATGTTATTGTACTTTCATTCTATTTAACAATTCTAATTTTTGCTTAGCATTATTTTTAATATTAGATCAGCAAAGCAAAACATATAAGTATTAACAATGCTTTCAACATATTATTTACTCGAATTGCTCTGATCCTTTTGCTCCTCAAGTGAAAAAGTCCCATCGAGATGCAAAAAAAAGTTATATATACAGATTTATATACCATTACAGCAAAAGAATATTGTGATGTGTCTTGAATAATAATTTGAGGAATACTTGTTTAAGGAAGAAAAGCTGTTCTACAAGTTTCCTATAAATGCTGCATAAGGCATCACACAGTGTTTTTGTGGACTTAATGTTCGGCTGTCGAAAGTGCTTTGATGGTGCGGTCTATGCTGTGCTGAATGTGCACAGTCATGTTATGCTGTGCTGTAAACATACTCTAGAATACAGAGTTGGGCCCTTTAGTGTAGAAACAAATGTCTCAATGCACCATTTTTAGTGGCATGACTTCTGTTGTTGTTGGCTCCATCTTAAATTTGTAAACTCTAGAATATACCTTAAAGTAAGTCTGTAACTATGACATTACAAAGCACAAACATACACAATTGTCTCCTAAATCAATGAGATGTTGGTAGATTATTGAACATTACCCTCACCATAGGCCAGGGTTAATATGTGTCTTTGATGCTGCATTTGAGTTTTGAACAAATGCACATATTCCTTATGCTCAAGTGCTATAAACTGCCTTATATCCTGTAGACTTTCTGCGTCTAATTTGCTTTCACCCAGACTTTATGGAGGGGCTTATTTGGTAAACAGCTCACATGTTGAACTAATAAGACCCTCCTGAGAGGTCTAATGTGGCACACATTGGGACCTAACATCCAGGAATCACACCGGAACCACCGGGACATTTGGGAGTCAACAGCTCTTTCATCACTTTTTACTTTTCCCTTCTCGTCCAGTGATGTAACCATCCAGATTCATATCATCGCTGTGTCCTTGACAGTACAGTCCAAGGTCAGCGCTGCACAGCCCTAGTCTTGTTCTTCACCTGAGGAATTAGTTATTTAAGCTCAGTATCTATGCTACGTAATTAAAGCTTTCATCACTGCTTAATTATCTGCTGTTGTTTTGCTAACTCACCTTCTTGGTTTAAAGGAACATTAGTAGATAAGGAACAAGACAGTGATGCAGCATGGAAGGTCATCTACATCAAAGTCATATTGTGAGGGTGAGTTTGTGAAAACATACATGTTGATGAGTTGATGAGGGCACTGAATGCAATTGCACTTGAACTAAAACAATAAAAATGGGAGTTGCTGTTATTTATAAGTTATTATACTATTTTGATACTGGTCCGGTCCACTTCAGCTCAGTTTAGGCTGTATGTGGCCCAGACTAAAATTAGTTTGACCCCTTTTGTACAGTATTTAGTTAATAAAATGTAATGCATTGGTTAGGTGATCATAAACTATTGTTATAATGAACTCAAAATAACACTCATTTGGCTCTTTTACAAAATATTGATTTATAGCTACATAGAACCCAATGGATGTAAGTAATGTAAAGTGAACTGTTCCTGATCTGGTCCATCTGCTCAAAAACAAACTAAAGTCTGTAGAGGGATCTGCACCATCTAGGGGCTAAAAGTTACATGGGGCCGCTTTAGAATCACCACCAGACCTATTTTGACTGTTTTTTTTTTTTAGGCAGAAGCACGTCCCTGCAGGGCTACCATAGCTGGTGACAGGCTTTTAAAAAGAGTAGTGTGAGGTGTGGTGTAAAAATTTTATTTGCTGTGGTGTAAAAATAGAATTTTTTACTGAAGTAAACTTACTGTTACATGTCCCTGCAGAGCCACCATCGCTGCTCAGACTATAAAAAGATGTATTAAAATGTGTGGAATTGCAAGCTGCTTGTTTGCCACTAGATGCCATCAAGAACTACACAACCCACCTTTAGGTTATTAAACAGTCATGCTTCGACGTATTAATGTCTACAGCTAAGGAGCTGTATAGTGTGATAAGAGTCTGTGCCATCTTGGCCCCTGTTTATGGACTGTTCTGTCATTTCACTCCAGATCAGTGCAACTCACTTATGGAAAGCCTGTCTGTGGCAGAATGGTTAAGTATGACACTGAAAGATAAAAACACTGTTGGTGTCAGTGGTGTGTTCACTGAAGCAATGGGCTGTCAGCTTCTGATGGAGCCTTCTTTTCCTATCGCTGCTCTGTCTTCAGACTCGAGGGATGGATGTCACTGGCCCTTTTCTCCACTCTCTTCCATTTAGGAGTCAGCTATGGAAGTCTGTTTGGAAGACAGGCATCCATCTGTGATTTTATTTATCATATGATGCAGTTCCTATATTATTTAGTATCAAAAAGCATCCTTTTGCTACACTGAAAATGAATAGCGCTCAGCTCGCTATCACAGGCATTTACAAACAAGTGATTAATAAGGAGCCATGCTGTTTCACTGTGAGTCTTCTGTGTGTGGCCAATGAATGCATCATGGCAGAGCCTTCATCTTCAGGGTGGGACCAAAAACAAGAAATCTACAAAGACCAAATGTAGGGCCAAAAAACAGCACAGTTAGACAGGAAAAAGATACGTTGTGATCAGAGTTAGACAGAATAATAGTAATACTACTTATATTGTCAAAATAAGATCAAAACAATGTCATTAGGTTGGATTAAGATCATAGTCAGTCATCATAAAAAATACATAAAAAAGTCATAAAAAAAAGTCAAACTGGACCAGTTTGCCACCACAAAATACACATTTATTCCATCAAACCCAAGTTTATAGCTTATATTTTGTCAATAAACATTGTGAATACATTACCAATATTCATCTGTGTTTCACTTTGCCATTCTTTTCTCTATTTATGTTTGTAACTATTTTGTGCTGTTCCTCTGAGTAAACGTCACATACAATTTTGAGGCAGCATTTTAACTCATATTTATTACAATAAAAGACAAGTTAAATGTAACAGTGCTTTCCTGAAATCATCTAATAATTTATCTGTCCTTATAATCATTGTAGCTTTTAAGTGCAACATAATGGCAGCACACAGCCAACTCCCTGTGACTCCAACATCCACTTTTTTAATCCCGTCACAATGCTCCACAATCAAGTGTAATTTCAACCCTAATTGGGTGTTTATAACTCAAGTCCCATTAGTCCAGACCTGTAATAGAAGGAATCAAACCACATGCATTACTTTTGGGGGAAAGGACAAACAATTCCCAGACTCAGCAGGGATTGGTTTAAATTGAAATGAAAGAGATTATGTGAATGTTTTTGTGAGTTTGTGAGACATTAAAAGCCTTTAAAACGGTCTGGAAGCCCACTAAATGTCATGCACTGTGGCGTCATAAACTTTGTTCTACTTTTGGAACAAGTTAATAGCTGTGTGTTTAGGAGTAATTACAGCTGTAACAGTTTTGATCGTATTAATCAAAGTAGTCCGCCCAGTCCCTTGTGGTCTTTATACCACAGAGATCTTCTCCAACTAGTGCCAGGCTGGAGCTAGTGTTGTATTGAGTATTAGTCACCTCTGAAACACACTGACTCATGGGTTGAGGAGGTTTCCGGGACTATTGTGTTGAATTGAGTTGGATGGTTAGGACTTTAGAAGGAGGATGATGGTGCAATTCTGGGAGTCACCAGTTCAGCTCAAAATATTATTTTAAATATTCATACAAAATGCTGCCATAACTGTGTTCTAGACAATTTGGTAATAATAAATGTACAATAGTTACATACACTCACCTAAAGGATTATTAGGAACACCATACTAATAATACTGCTAATACTGCATTAATTCTACGTGACATTGATTCAACAAGGTGCTGAAAGCATTCTTTAGAAATGTTGGCCCATATTGATGGATAGCATCTTGCAGTTGATGGAGATTTGTCGGATGCACATCCAGGACACGAAGCTCCCGTTCCACCACATCCCAAAGATGCTCTGTTGGGTTGAGATCTGGTGACTGTGGGGGCCATTTTAGTTCAGTGACTTCATTGTCATGTTCAAGAAAACAATTTGAAATGATTGGAGCTTTGTGACATGGTGCATTATCCTGCTGGAAGTACCCATCAGAGGATGGGTACATGGTGGTCATAAAGGGATGGACATGGTCAGAAACAATGCTCAGGTAGGCCGTAGCCTTTAAACAATGCCCAATTGGCACCAAGGGGTAGTAGTTCAAACTCTTATTCAACATTTGCCCCAAACTTTTTTGCAAATAACTAATTTGTAATTCCTCTTTTTTTAATATCATTGATTTTGAATCACTCAAATGCCACTCAAGTTGACTTTCTGTAATGGTGAGTGCATATTCATTAAGACATTTCAGATAGTAAGAACTGTAAAGTTGTCTTTCTCTTCCTCTTAATGCTTCTGAAACTGTTGCTCGAGCTGCTGCTGAGTGAGGGTAGGTGTGTTTATCACATGACGAGTGTGTGTAGGGTTCGTGTGTGGGCCTTTGTGAATGAGACAGAGCAGAGTTTGTTTTACAACAATCACATAAGTTGTGTCAGACAATGTCTAGTATCCCAGACGTCACCGAAATAAGAGAAAACACAAAGTCACATAACGCTACAGACTGCATCTTGTTCGAGCATGTTCTGGTAAGAGCTTTGTTTGTGCCAGCCCCAGCCCCAGCTTTCAGACTGTGTAAGGTGGATGTATTGTCTGGAATGACCTCTCTGCTGCTGTGACCTTTAGGCTTGACTGTTCTCCCGCTGAGAACAACAACAGCAGCTTTCATGATCTCATCCTCAAACCAGTTACTACTGGTTCCAACCACAGGTTCATTACCACAGCAAAGAGACTGTGAGGAGAAGGGAAGGGGGGCTCAGCGGAGGAAGAACACAGACAGACTGTGGAGCGAGGGAAGTGATGAGAATGAAAATCTGAGTGTGGAGATGGAAAAGGTGAAATGGAGGTTTTAGGCAAGGATCTAAAATCTGCTGTCCTATTGTTTTTCAAGTCTTTGTGACAAATTTGGTTCACAATTAACATAACAATTCCTGAATGTTTTAATTTACCTTTATTAATCCCCAAGGGAAAATTCAGTTGTTAGATGTCTTCAGATGAGTAAATTCAGGCTTCATTTTCCATAGACTGATTGATTGTACAGTCTCATGGCAGATGAAGAAAAAGCCCAATGCAGGGGATGGTCCATGTTGTTCAGTATAGGATCCATACTGGTGTGTCTGTTGCTCAGCTCTCTATTAGTTTTCTAATTGCCTACGATCTCTTTTTCTGACTGCAGCATAAAAAAACAAATTAGGCATTACTGGTGGTAAAACATTTTTTTGAGATTTTTTTTAAAGACCATAGCTTTCTGACAAAATGCCTGTAAAATATATCTTTAGTTGTAGCAAATTCCATTTTTGCACAGAGGTGGGACAGTTTGAAGCTCTTGAGCTGTTGAGGTCCAGATAAAATATGGTCTAAACAGCCGGGGACTGTGGCCTTTATGCCCGAGTTCACACACTGCAAGACTTCCACACCCCATTAAGGCACTGTGTATTGTAATAATAATTTAAATAATTTTATTATTTATATTTGATTGCAACAGAAAACAAGTTTTTATCAGTCACACTTCTGTCTGTTTTTTGTCTGGATTTAAAAGAGGACTGTGTGTAGGGGCTGTGGATTTGTCAAAAAAAAAAAATTCAAAAGTCTTTGAACTTCCAAATAATGGGACATTTTCTCAACATAGATGTGTTGGACCAGCATGCCCCCATGTGGCCATTCTCAATAACACAGCTTTCAAGACTGCAATGCAGATATATTTTTGACTGCACTTTGAATTATAGATTATGTATTTCCCTTCATTTGCTGTTTGCACCAGTCAAATCACTCCATTAAGAGAAGTAAACCGGTAGTGTTTGTCATGTGAACGCTGTTGGGGGTCATGTAGTTGCCCAGTGAGTAGCACTGTAGCTTCCAGAAAAGTATACCACACCTCAACAGTGCCCTGTGTGTGTCCACAGTTTGACATCAACCAGCTGATGCCCTCAGTGAATGTAAGCCAAAGCCTTAGTCCCATCCACAAGCTTCTGGACTCCCCCGGCAGCGTCGGGGGCAGCAGCCACAGTGGTAGCAGTGTGGGGGGGTCGAGCGGGGTGAGCGTGGAGCAGTCACCAGGGGACCGCATCAAGGCCTTCTTCCCCGACGAATCCGAACCCCTGCTGCGCTGTGACTCCACCTCCAGCAAAGACTCGGGCCTGAGCAGAAATGGCTCCTTCATTACCAAAGGTGAGTTTGACTGGAGAGCCAGGTGATCAGGGCCAGAGCGCTCTTGTGTCACATGACTTTAACTGGCCCACACTGCCTCAGATTGTGCCTGATACTAAATTGGATGTATAGGAGTGAATATCAGTCATGTATTCATCATAACAGTTCAATGGTACATTCTGCAGCATTGTGGAGAATTGTACTTCAACTAAATGAACTAAATGTTACTCTAAAAGCCCTTTGAGGCCAATGATATTGTAATATAGGGCCATTCATAAGTCCCAGCCCCATGTGACCTTGTGGATATTACATGTTTCTTGAATCTGTGATTGTGTTAGAGCAGGTGTAATATAATGTTATTATTAATATTTATTTTATAATTAGGAAGTTCTATTAGACATATTTAAATAAAAAGTATGGCATGGCATGGATTTTTATACTAGGCACTCTTCAAGCTTCCATTCACTCAGTCACACACACATTCAATCACCAGTGTTACAGCTGGAACATCACTGGAGGCAAGGTTAAGTGTCTTGCCCAAGGACACAATGACAGTATGAACCAGTATGTACCTTGTACCTTGTGATTTTGAAGATAGAGGTAAATAAATCTGATTTAAAAAAAGTCACAGCAAACTCCTAGACATTTTGTAAGAAAACCAAGCAGATAGGTGAGAGCTCTCATTTGGATAATTACTGCAGTGATGATAGGAGAGGAGTAGGTTAAGGAGGGTTTTTGTATTAACAAAACCTAGAAGCATAGTGATTCATTTCTTAAACCCCCAATTTTCCCATTGACAGCAAATCAGTCCTGACCAAAGTGTACAGTGTAGCATGCATTACTCTGGCGGGTGTAGCCAACTGAAGTTGGTCAGTATGACAAGTATATACAAATGTAAAAATATCACTTTAAGACGATATGAAACAAAAAATTCAAACCTTAAATGATTTTGATCTGAGAAAAGAATTGTTGTTATGGTCCTTACATGTCTATTACGTCTGGTTCCAGAGAAAAAAGACACTGTGCTGAGACAGGTGCGCCTGGACCCGTGTGACCTTCAGCCCATCTTTGACGACATGCTGCACATCCTCAACCCCGTCGAGCTCCATGCCATCGAGGAGATCCCTGCTGCCGAGGACAAGCTGGACCGGCTCTTTGAGATCGCTGGAGTCAAGAGCCAAGAGGCCAGTCAGACGCTGCTGGACTCGGTCTACAGCCACCTGCCGGACCTGTTGTAGACTGACCTATGGCTTTATTAGGCTAAAACAGTCTTTACATGGACTTGGGTTTCTTCCATTTTGACCTCATTATATCACATTCAGAAAATGGCTACTATTGTTGTCTCAAGAAGATCCTTATGTCATTACAATTAGCTTGGAGAATGGAGCATGTATGCATGGATTTGTGGAACACAGCCAATCAGAAAACAGTACTCAAGAGAATATGAAACAGAAGCTTTAACAGAGCAATACCTATATTAGCTGTACTCTTAATGTGCACGCTTCCAACTCTGACAGTGTCTGTAGACTAGGCTGGTTTCTGTTTTCTCCCATCTCTTATAGGTTAGTTGGTGCCGATAAGCGCCGCCAACTCAAAAGAGACCTCACATTTTGTGCTTTGTTTTTTGAATCTGTCTGGATAAACCTGATTTCAAAATGGCTTACATCACAGGCACGAGTACAAATGTGGTTCATGTATGATGTATACAAGGATATTAATGACACCAAATCCCAAATATGATTGAGGCAAGTTAAGAATCAAGTCCATGTAAACACAGGATTACAATACAGATTGACTCACTTAGAAATTACTCCAAATCTTTTGTCTCTTTGTTGCACAATGTTTTTGCTTCGACAGGGTCCACTCCAGACACTCTCTTCTGTTTTCTTAAATATGTGTAGCCTCATTTTTAGGCGGTATTACCGGAGCATTGTGATCCAGCTGCCATTTTTTATCCCTTTAGCTCCAGCTACTTGTCTACATCTACAACTTGTTCAAAATACAAGCAGCACTTTTTTTACCTTTACAGGTGGTTGTTTCATGTTCAGAGGATGGTACTGGTGTCTTTTGTAGTTGGTGTCAATTATTAAAGGATTCAAAAGGTTTTAAAATAAGCTCAGACTTTGGACGGCACTGGTATGATTCTTAGAGGCGACTGGAAGATATTTAGTGGAGGCATATTCCCTGAGGCTTTTGTTCCAGGGTAGATTGACTCGTATGTTTTGTGCCTAAACTTGACAATTTTCCAGTCCATTGTCATTTTTTTTAGGGCATGTCACCACTGTCTTTCAATATTTTACACACACTGTACCAGACCAGCAGAGGGCAGCATTAGACTTGCAGCTTCTCTGAAGACAAAGCTATGTATCTCAAATACTGGAAATACTGGATCCACTGTTATCCACTGTAATAATCTAGTGTTATACTAATATATACTCATGTATGACCAATATTCAGATGTATGAACCTTTGTCTTAAATTCTTCAGACATAAGACTGAAGTGAACTGGTTTGGTGCAATTCTCAATGTTTAACATCAATATTTTATATTGTTCAGTTTTTAATGGGGCTCTGTTAGGTGGTGATTAATACTTCATTTATTACAGTACAGCACAGCTCGGAGAAGCAGATAGAACTACGACACAAGCTATTATTTGTGAATGGCTTTAAATAAGGCCAACAATTCATTAATTAAGTAGGTAACACATTTGCTTTTGCATTTATGTACTATTTTATTCTACAACGAACCAAAAACTAACACTTTGAAAGTCCTTAGTGCATATATAGTGCACTGTATTGTATGGTGGTGACCAAATGTCTCAGGACTCAAGTGTAGTAGACCTACACTCAAGAGTCTGACAATTACATGTAAAACTTAGTGAACAGGCTACTAGTCATTAGACAATCATTTATGTTATGCTATTGTTTTCTTAAGGTTAAAGAGGGATGCCTCTGAAATAAACCTCAGACACTTTTGTATTCAAGTATAAGTCATTAACACCAGGCCTAACATTTAGTCTAAAACCCGGTGTGTTTTCACTGTACAGTTGAGTCGATAGCTAAACAGTACAAAGTTATTGAGGGGCTATAGTCACAGCCCTTCAATGGCTAAACTTGTGTTGTTGCCAATGTTAATGTCAGGGAGCCAGGAACGACACGGAACGCTGGAACAGTTGGAGCTCAAGAAACCAAGTCAAATGAAGACCCTGTGGTCAGAATGTAACACGGGGAAAAACACTGACTTAATACGTTTTGACATTCTTTCACTTGTAGTGAACGGGAGCCAGACTGAATGTATGAGTGTGTCTCTTAAGTGTTGCCCTGCGATTAACTAATGCTTATCCTGGGCCCATAGCAGCTTGTATAGGTGCCAGTCTCCAGTGACACCGGATAAACAGAAGGGAATGAATGAACTGAGGCAAGGCTTTACTGTCAGCACTACCTGATAGAACCCCATATTATAAAACTGAGCTCTGCCTTCAAGCCTCTCACACTGCAACAGTTTATTTAAAACACGTCGCTACAATGCTTCGTCCTTTCACGTGAACTGTCTTGACGCACACTCTGATCTGGACTCGCTCGCACCATGATCATTGCAGCATTGAAGAAGTGTTCTCCCGACACTTCAGAGCTCCATGTCAGTGTGCTTCAGCTTCAATGCCTGATGATATACAAACTCATGCACTGATGATTTTTGTTCCATTCTTGAGAAAAAATACATATTTTTTTTATTTTTTCCTCAATTGATTTTGTTATTTTATAATTTTTATTATTCTGTGTAATCTCTTCCATGTTTAGGACATGTTTAACGATTTCTGACTGTAGCATCCCATTGTAAGTGTTTTGTTTTATGGGCATTCTGATGTATTGACCACTTGAGCGACTCAGGTGGGATGTATTGTATGCATACTACTTCTCGTAAGTAATTCTTGTCACTTAATGGAAGCTGTAGAAATAATGTACTCTCTCAGTTTCTGCAGCTTTTTTTACTGAGAAAACTGAGAAGCAGCACCCAACTATTAAAAAAAAAAATTAAAAAAAAAAAAAAACAGAACGCCGATTTCACAAATGGACTTAGTACTGACCACTGTGGTGCTCTTTGTGAACTCTCACCGTTGGCCTAATAACTATTTAACCAATTCCAGATGGAGTGAAAAGTGAGGGACTGTGTATGTGAATGGTGGCATCGTTGCCGTGGAAACCTGAAACTGTCGGGTTTAAGTTTCTGTTTTGAAAGGAAGCCTGAAAGAATGGAGCTAAGATGTAGCTTAGAGTGTGGACGACTGGATTGAACTTCAGATGTGTAACCAGTATGTTTACTACTATTTAACCTCTTAAATCAACGAATAAAGCTCAATATATTTGTCATAGCTATGTTTGTAAATGTCTTTTCTTTCTGTGACACCATCTGACATTCACATGGTTTCCAAAAGTGTGCATGCTTGGGTCTATAGTGTCAAGGCACAGTTTGAAAAGAGAAAATGCAGGGTCCTCATAAAAAAATAAATACTGACACGGGACATCCATCTTTTTTCTCACCAGTGGTTGTCTATAGCAACACACTGTGACCCATTTGCATGAAGCCGGTGTGCTCGTATTTCACTGTTATGGCATGTTCACTAGTCACTAGGTAGCTTTAGCATGACTCAGGTGACTTACATGATAATAACACATGTAACATGCATGTGCCTGTACTGGTAACTACGGAGGCCCTCTGGTCTCACTATGTAAAAAAAAATATATATGTAACTAAGTCGTGGCCACGAGATAAGTAAATATGAATGAATATAAAAGGAGAATGCACAATGCAGCAGCTTTTCTCCCGAAAGCATGCACGCTAACTCTGCCACCCATAAGGCTCATACATACAGCCAGATGGAGGTACCGTGACCTAAGCCTACAACGCCCTCTGCTGACGTTTTATCGTAGGCTACACATACATGCTTTTCCAAAATGTCAAACACTTCAATAATTAATGAACCAGTCTGCACACTACTATAGACTATCTTAAAATCATAATCAGAAATAATTTATTGATCTTTATTGATATCAATAACCCAGGGGACAATTGTTGTGTCACAGTTGATGTGCACATCAAGACATTTAAAGAAATATAAATAATAATATAAGTTGGTAAATAAACAAGTAGCCCATATACATGTAAAAAGTATAAATATATGCTATGAAATATAAATAAGAGTTATTAAGGACCATGGATATGCAGCCTACAAGATTTACATTACTGTATTAACAGAATTGAATTGATTGTGATGAACAGTACTAGTAAATAAATAGAAGCAGAACTGCAGCAAACTATATTACACTGAATATTAAAACAGATAATATTGCACAGAATGTGAAGTATTACATTGCACTACAGTACAGGGTCCATTTAAATAACAAAGGTTATCAATATCAATAAAGATCAATAAAGTATTTCTGATTATGATTTTAAGATAGTCTACAGTAGTGTGCAGACTGGTTTATTAATTATTGTATGTATGAGCCTTATGGGTGGCAGAGTTAGCGTGCATGCTTTTGGGAGAAAAGCTGCTCCATTGTGCATTCTCCTTTTATATTCATTCATATTTACTTATCTCGTGGCCACGACTTAGTTACATATATATATTTTTTTTTACATAGTGAGACCAGAGGGGCTCCGTAGGTAACAGGGTGTACTTACAGTGTGTTATATGAGCCTGTTTACGTGGCCATAATAGCCCTGCCTTTACCATAAAAAATATACTTTCCAGCTGCTTGTCTAAGATTTCAGTCATGACTCATCGTGATCATGTTAAATGGTGCTTACAGCAGATGTGGCCACAAACACAAAAGATACATCCAAGTCCATTCCCTTCATAATTACATGTATGACCTTTTCTTACATAGTCTATTCATAATGAAACTTATATTAGTGAACTCTTATTACAGCACAACATGTATCCAAACATCTTAACATTTGATTAGGAGCTTCATTTAGGAATTCATCCTGTGATGGACATCAGTGTGATAATTATTATTATTATTATACTTTTATTAGAGACACATTTCCCAAACAATTTTGAAGTAAAATGAACAATACACACGCGTGTATATGTTATTTTTCCATCTGGTACCCCTGCCAAGAAATGACACCCACCCACTATTTACATGATGCATCCAGAAATTATAAATATAAAGTAAGGACAGTATGGCCAATAAATACACCCTGTTACCAGTAATTACACACTGTACCCAGTAAGAACACACCCAGTAATCACCTGGCAAGAATCAGTCTGTAGTTGAAAGCACTACCAAACCAATATTATCCTTCATAGTTAGGGGTATAAATGGGTTTCTATTTACAGTTTCACTGTATCACTTTGACTCTTTTTTTGAAACAGTTCAAAATTTGGACTGAACAGCTCAGTGATTCATCAAAACTGTCCAGGCGTTGAGTCTTGGTTGGCTAAATATAAAAACACATTTCACAAATGTATAATGATTATGACTGTAATAATTACAAAAATCACATTCTTGTAAATAAAAAGCTATATGAAAAGCTAAATATCTCATCAAAAAAGTCTGTTTCATTCTAACATTAGGATAAGTACAAAATACTGGGGCTTTCCCCTGTGTTCTCACATTTGTGATATTTTTTGTGTCTGTGTGCATGTCTGAGTTAGGGAACCCTAACCCTATCCTGGGAACCTGAAAGCCTCAGCCTCACAAAGCACAGTGTGGAGACCGTCTCATCCAGGTTTTGCACTTTCAATATAGAATTGCGTCTTTTGTGCACTGATCTTACTCCCATGTTCCTCCATGATGTGAGCCAGTTGGTGGATTTAAGCTCCATTTTATTCCCTTTTGCAGCATTACATCATTGATCTGCTCCAGATTCCACTGCTCAATAGCACATTTCAACTCTCACTCTGCTCCTGTAAAGTTGGTATTAATTGAAGAGTCTGTGTCCAGTGATGGTGCAACCAAAAAGTGAATTGTTCTGATGGCCAGACAGTAATAATAAGAACATATCTCTTCACCTGGATCCTTCTACTCTTAACTTCAAAGGGCCTGATGGGGTCTACTACATCATTAGCACGGGTCAATGGTGGTTCATCAGGCACAACTTGAATGCACTGTGAGTTAAGTGGCTACAGAGTATGCACTTGGATAGCACTTTGCTTATAGCCGTACTAAGTCTAGTTGAAATAATGACACTGTTTTATTGTGCTTTTATTGAATCAATTTTATCCTTCTGTATTGCTGCCTGGTTTGGAAGCCTTTCCCTGACCAACAAAAACAGACTGGGTAGTCTGGTTAAAGTGGCCAGTGTCCGGCTCAGCTGGGGGACAATTACAGCAGACAGGTGCAGAACGCTGGTGCTATAGTGCAGTCCCAGGACCATCCCCTCAGAAGGGAGTTTGAGCTGCTGCCCTCTGGCCGGTGCTACAGAGCTCTGGGCTGTAGGACAAAAAGATTGAACATTTCCTTTTTATCAACAGCTGTGAGACACTTAAACGGCACCTAGCACTTTGTAATCATTTGCAAAATAATAACTGCTTGTTTGCACACTCTATTTGTTCTTGTTTTAATTATAATTATTGCTTTTTAGTGAGTTCTATTACTAATCCTGCTCTTGGGTTGTTGTTGAGGTGTGCTTCTATGTTGTATGTTCCATGAACATGATGCTGCAAGGTTCATTTTCCCAAGAGGGACAATAAAGAAACTTTGAACTTTTGAACAGTTTAACCTGCTTCAACTGTGAGACTCCTGGCCACTGTGGTCCTCTTAAGGTTTTTCACACTTGTCGTGTTTGGTGTGGATTAAACAGACTGGTGTGGTTGCTCTGTTAGCGCGATTCACTTGGATAAGTGGGAATTCTCCAGACAAACACGCGCTCCGAGACCCCTTCGAAACAGATGTCTCAGAGCACTTCCAAATGAACTCTGGTACGGGCCCATTCAAGTGTGAAGGAGACACACTAGAGAGTCTGCCAAAAAAGGAGATCAAAATCCTTTCTTACTCAGCACTTTTCAATGATTTGGAAAACAACAGAGAATAGAAGCCATGCAGGTGACATAATGTGTCATCTGGCAGTCATGTGGAGAACATTATGCTCAAGGACATTTCTCACTATTTACTAAATAAATGTTATTTATAATACGTTTGCTGGTTGCCCCAAAAGGCTGATTGATGCTGCTGAGTGAAACTATTAGCTGACAACATGCGTACATTTGTAGTTTTTAATTTCTAGTTTGTATGTTGTTGCATTTGTAGAAGTGAATGAAACTTTTGTAGATTTCAGTGTCCTTACTTTATTGTCCGGAGACATAGACAAACAACTGCGTGGCTTTAGCATAGATTGTAAATAAACATGGATGTAATCCGTCCATCGGTCCTCTATTCACCAATATTGTCGTTATGAAAGCCCCCCCCCCAGAGTTGTCACGTAGTAAAAACTAAGCTCTAGAGACCAGAGCCATCTATAACTCAAAAACAAGCAAACACCACCTGGTGGCACCACTATAATACAACATGCATTATAACACGTACTGCGCCAATAGATTACAGGGGGGAGGATCCAAATTAATAAACAAAAATGTCCATTTTCCCACATTCTCCCCTCAAAAATGCAATGTCGCCTCGACATTATAAAACTCTTTTTATTACCTAATATTAACAGTCCACGTTTGGCATTTATGCATTACATGTGAGTAGGATTCTACTAGTAGGAATCAGGAGCACATTAAAGTCCATAGAGAAGCAAAACTGGTTGCAGTCCACTGTACGGCATATATCTCCATTTTTACGCCGCCTCTCTGCAGAAGATGTCCTTGTGCACGATAACATACATCTGCACCATCCACCAAAAACCAAACTAAAGAGCAAAGTCCCCAAATATTTTTTCTGCAGCACTGTGGGCAGCTTTGTTTGCGGCAAGGTTAGGCCTGAGCAAAACATGTGAAGTGGTCCATTAAGACTAAGATATACTCATAGCCGCCTTTGCATCTTTCCAGATGTAGAAAATCAACGGAGACTAGTTCAAATGGATAGGTGGTGACAATGTTCGTTAGTGGTGTCCTTTGTTGGCTTGTTGGGACGTTTGTTTTTCAAACAACTGCACACTTTGGTGATATAATGCTCGACGTCCCTCTGCATATGAGCCCAATAAAAGCGCTCCCTGATCAGATACATTACCCTCTCCACTCCCAGGTGGCCCATGTTCTCGTGGAGCTCTTATATAGGGCAGTCCATCATCCCCCATTTGCAGTTTCTTGGCCATTGTTTTGACTCCACATAACGTAAAACATCTATCACTGTATCTTCTTCTTGAGCCTTTTTCAACACAATTTTGGGTATTTCAGCAACTGAGCTGACTTCCTGCTCTGCCTCACTAATTAGAGTGGAAATGGTCACTGGGCAAAACCATGACTCATTTTCTTGTGACTTTAAATTGACTGCCTGAGCCACACATTGCATTAGCCTGGCTCCACCCTCCTACGTACTTCCGCTCAATTTCATTTCGCTTTAGTACTTAATCTGGGATAGCTGTATATTCTTAGGTTTCCAGAAATAATTTTTTTGTAGGACCAATCAGCGAACAGAGGGAGTGACTTGTTGTTTCCGGTCGGTTTCGGCGCATGCCAGACGTCACGACCACACGTTAGCGATTGGCTATGGCAGATCCTGAGTGACTCTGGGCAGATCCAATAGTTTTAAACTTCAACAGAGTTCCCGCATACAAGGAAGTAAACGCTTGTCAATGGAGCGAGGCCAGACTCTCTGTACAAATGAAATGTACGAGAGTCTGGTAGAACCAGGCTAACATTGCATTACATCAGGATGAACATCTTGTGTGCATTTGCTCATGTACTGCTCTATATCTAAGGGCATACGTAAGAGACCATCAAGGAGAGAAAGTTGATAAGTTGGCACAACACTTTCTGATGCTCAGGTGACCACTTAATTTTGTGGGACGAGGGCAATTGGCCTTCACCACTTTCTTTCTTTTAGTCTTGTCTTTTTGGGGTTTGTTTTGCTATGTCTGTTTTGCCGATAGCAAGGAGGTCCTAAAGAGATTTTGCAATACGGGAGAAGTTTGGTATGTAGCTGCGGTAGTATGAGACAAAGTCTAGTATCTTTCTCAACTCTCCTACAGTGGCAGATTGGCTCTGTTTTAGGGCATGCATTGGGGCAATATCAGCAGGGTCCATCGTATAGCCCTCTTCTGTGACCAGTTTGCCGAGAAAACGTACCTGCTGCTTGAATAACTCACATTTACGTGGAGTCAACTTCACCTCATGGTTTATGTAGCGGTGCAGGACATTTCTCAGTTCACGTAGGTGGTCTTCAAAAGTCTGTGAATGAACGAGATTATTATCGAGGTAAGGCAGACATATATCATCCCTCATCCCCCACAAACACTCCTCCATAGAGCTTTGAAATGTCGCTGGTGCTGAGGACAAACCAAATGGAAATCTTACCCATTCGAAGAGACAAAAGCAGTGAGGGGAGGGCTTGACTCTTCCAGGAAGCCCTGGTGATATGCCTTCCCTTGATCAAGGACTGAAACCCAGGCCCTTCCCTTCAGACTGTTTAACATGTCCTGTATGTGGGGAACTGAGTGGCGGTCAGGTACTGACTTTTTATTGAGCTCCCAATAGTCATGGCACAAGCGAAGACCTCCATCTTTTTTCTCCACACAGACAAAGGGATACCTCCAGGTATTCTTTTAGTTCTTTATGAAGTTGTCTACGGACTGAGATGTATATCTTTTTGACAGGAATGGCATTGTTTAGTCTTATTTTTAACTGCAGAGAGGGAATTGTCCCTACACCATACTCATCGCATGTAAAAACATGCCTTTCTTCTTTGTTTTCGCAGTTTACTTCATTTGTTTTATAATGTTCATGACGGGGTCTGTCACTACCTGACCAACAGAAGCAGGTCTCCTCTCTGCAGGATAGACGGTTTTCACTCTCTGTGTCTGTCCCACAACTGTTTTAGCTGCCAGTTTGATGTCACGAGTAGTACTGTTAGTGACAGATAGTGAACATGGATCTGCTCCCTTTCTTTAACTGCACGACCCCACCCTGCATCTGTAACCCGTCTGGTAGTTGAGTATACTGGTTTGGCTCGAAGAGTACAAACTGCATGTCTGTGAGTGTGCCCGCTCTGACAAAACACTTAACTCTTTTGGTTTGGCTTGCTGGAATGGTCACTGTCTCACTGCCTTTTTTTACTGTGCCTTCCCCCAACCCATCATCTCCACTTTGCATCACCTTCAGATAGACTTCTGTCTTTTTGCAAATAAATGAGAAGGCTGCGCTCACCATTTCACTGATGGCACAAGGGGGTTCAATACCCATCTTATGGATATGCTCAATCACATTAAACCCAATGACAGGCTGCTCAGCCACCCCAGCTCCATTTGCCACCAACAATGGAACAAAAAGCGAAAAGGTAGCCTCCACCCACCCGGAGAATGGAATCGGTGTTCTGTTCACGGCCCTCCCATCCAGTATGTCTGGACCCACTAACTCAGCTAGGTCCCTGAAGTGTTTGGCATGTTCTCTTGTCTCCAGGTCTCATTTATTAGGCAGACCTGTGACCCAGTGTCCCACAACACTTTTGTCTCTACATCATTAAGAAAGCAGCTAATGACATATTTTTTTTATCAGATTGAGCATTTCCTTTTCCCGGGGCATTTCTGCTTTAGCTTCCAGTTTTGCCTCAAACTCCTGAATACTGTTTTTGACTAGCTTGTACAAATCCTGTGTGTCAACTTGTGTGGGTGTGGCTCTAACAGTATTTGCGGACATGTCAACGTGCCCAGTCTTTTTACCTGGTCTGTTTCCAGTCCTGCAGTCCCGTGACATGTGACCACTCATCACACATTTGAAACAATGTTACACTGGTCTCATTGTTAACTGACTGACGGTTCTTGCATCCACGTTTTCGGGTGGCTCTTGGGTTGAAAGGGTCTCTGGGAGACTCTCGTATGGCTTTCTTTATCTCCTCCATTTCACCTTTGAACTGTCTTACTATGTTCAGGAGCTCTTACTCAGGGCTGGTTGCTGTGGCCTTTAGTTTAGGCGTTTTAACTTTTGTCAGTGGGGCGGCTTGAGTGCCTACACTTGCCACTGTTGCCTCTGGGACTATTTGAGCTTCTACTCGAAGTTCTCTGACTTTGGTCTCTTTCATTTGCTTTTTGAATTTTTGGTGTCTTTCCCATTCAAGACTGGCTGCTGCATTTGTTTTGGCTATAAATAGCTCTTCTGTTGCTGCCGGATCCTCCAGGGAGCGCTTGAGCTGGTATTTTACGTCAGCACTAATGAGTCCTGTTTCTACAGCCCTGAGAAACCTTCTCTGAATCAGGTCGGGGCTGTACTGCTCTTCAGTGCTGTGCTCTTTGGATGCAAACAAAAGTCTTTCTTTTAATTTACTCATTACTGTCCTGAGTAAGGTTGATCAGTCTATTTTACAGGTCAGTGGAACTGTCCTCTTTATAATGTCCACACAAGATTGTGCGCAACTGTGAGAGGGTGAGCTCTGACTTTATCTCCAGCATATTACGTAAACTGAGGCCGCAAGATTTCAGTGTCCTTACTTTATTGTCCGGAGACAAACAACTGTGTGTCTGTAGTTATGTTCACATTTTTACTCTCCACTGAACTGCTTGCTCACTTCCTTGTGAGTCACAACTATTACTCAAAAACTTTATAATTACTTTATAATTACTTACAGTACACTGCTTTTCCATATAAAATTAAATATCTCCAAATTAATATACAAAAATGTCCAATTTCCCACAATCTGCACTGCCTCAAACCATTTACATAATATATTTTTATACGTTTCCTTGAGGTGATGTGTTAACAAGGAAAAACACTTGCATATACAGCAGCCCAATCTTTTTAATGAAGACTTAACTCTGGTATGGGTCGATTCAAGTGTGAAGGAGACACACTAGAGAGAACAGTTACTGATTTCAGAAGATCAACTTGAGATTTTCTCATCACAAAATTATAGTGTAATTATGAATTATTGTTCTTTGACATCTGGTAAGTAACTGTTGCATATCCTTTCTCACTTGCATCACAAAAATTGCTGGGCTGTACAGACATCTCCAAAATGCAGTGGTTTCAAAGACCTGCTCACGTCGAGCTTGTCCAGCAGATTTAGCTGTCGTGTAAGTTTCTATCCCATTTCACTCCTGCAAAGGTCTCTCAGGATCATCTTGGCTTTCAGAATCACAAGGCTCAGCATCACAAGGGGAAGGCAATGGTGGAGACTATTGGTCTTCTGGTCAGTGGTTTGTTCATAACATTATGTCTGAACTTACACGTGTCTGATTTGAATGCATTCACCAAAGTAAAAGCCGTCTATAGGAGGCACACCCCCTCTTCTCATGATGACAGCATTAGGTATAGTCTAATAGGTCGACTATATATATGTATATATATATATATATATATATATATATATATATATATATATATATATATATATATTTATTTATTTATTTATTTATTTTTATTTGTGGGGGGAGGGAGTTGGACTTTTTAAATATAATCTCCTGCGAGTTACGACCCAATGTTTGGGAACCACACTAGTGGGGTGGAAAGGAGTGAAAAGTTACATATGTTTTAAGCATGACCAGCCAGCTCTGTAGCACTTTGGTACATTCTTCCAGGCACTTCAGATGCACTCACTCTCATTATGCTGTCATTTGGGTTTATCTTTTGTTTTCAAATTACCAAATAAATAAATAAAAAAAAAATAATCAACTTGATCTTTAAGTAGCACACGTGTAACCCTCAGCTGGACACAAACTTCCAATGTAACTTTCCTGTCCCAAGGACAGTGGCATATCTAATAGAGTCCTATTTGTTCAAAATAAAACTAAAATGACACTACTGTTTGAGAAGATGTGTTCTTTCTTCTAAACAAGCCAGCTTAAACATCTCTACTTGTAAACAAACATGGCTGCTCTGACAGTGAGGTTGTACAGAAAGGGATTGGCGCCCTCTGATGGCCAGAAGGTGTTTCAACAGTAAATGTACCACACTGAAAAATCAATTGTTTTAAGGTGTGGTTGTCTTAAAACTATAGCATTCTATTATCAAAGAGTCATCAATTATCACAACAAAACACATAATAATTTGTTCATATTAAGTTACACTTGCTTTGTTAATTTAAACACAGATAAAAGAGGAATCTGTGTATGGCTGTAAATAATTTCAAGAATTTGTGAAAAATGTAGTTTTTTTTAAATATTTTTTGAAAAAAAAAAAAATATATATATATATTTTTGTTGAGCATGTAAAGACTGTTTGTGCTCTTTAACTTAAACAGCCCCATTCCTTCCATTTCTCTCCATACTCTCCATTTGGGTCAACAGTTCAGACCCGGTCACAGGTAAAGACTGCTGAGAGCAGCTCTGTCCCAGTATTGTGTCCTGTCTGCTCTCACACATTTTAAGATCAGTGCAGCTCTGGTTACACTCTGGTGGGTGGACTTTTAAAACAACGCTTGTGAGAATTTGTCGACCAAGTGTGTGACCTGCCCAAATTAGGAGATCAAAATCCTTTCATACTCAGCACTTTTCAGTTATTTGGAAAATAACAGAGAATAATAGAAGCCATGCAGGTGACGTAATGTGTCCTCTTGCAGCCATATTGAGAACATTATGCTCAAGGACATTTCTCACTATTTACTAAATAAATGTTATTAATAACAAGCTTGCTGGTTGGAAGCCCCAAAAGGCTGTACTGATTGCTGCTGCTGAGTGAAGCTATTAGCTGACAGCATGTGTACATTTAAAATTCAGTTGGACTAGTTTGTATGTGCACTGCCTCGAACCCTTCACATAATATATTTTTATACATTTGCTTAAGGTGATGTGTTAACAAGGAAAAACCTGCATAAACAACAGCCCATTCTTTTAAATAAAGACTTAAAGAAGGGATTTTAACATTTCCTTTGCGCTCTCTTTGCACAAATAACAGCAGTAATGTGTGCAACTACAGTAAAACCAAAGCTCATGAATCATCTACATCATTCCAGACTGACAGTAAACAAGATTAGTTTTTCCTGTATGTCCACTCAGAATCCACCTGGGAATAAATCCATGACTCCTCTTGAGTGTCAAGGTTACAAATTCTGCCAGAGTATGTAAACTTCTAAGTACAACTGTATCACGCTGCGGAGGCATAGTGTTCAAAGCCTTTTTACTTTTTATTTTCAGTTATGTTCTTCATAATTGGTGTTAAAGTTTTGTTTCGTTTTCATTGACCCTGTTCCAAAGGGAAGTTAATCATTCCATTAGTTACACATTAATCAGTTACAGTAAAACGGATCAAACAATACACCTTGTGCCTAATAAAACTATTGACATGCACCTCAAATGACTCAAGGCACCTCAGGAATTATTACTGGAACGGCTCTACGTTGGTGCAGTGGGATTTTTGTTTCTTTGGTTCTGAGCTTGAATGGTTTAAGTCTTTATGCAAGACATTCTCATTAGATAGTTATCCACTTTACAGATTTTTTACTGATCTAAATGTAACTGAAATATTACCATTTGGTGACAGTGTACTTTCAACTGAAACAATGGATTAGTTGTATTCATATTTCCACAAAGCACACCACACCCCCAAGTGAACACATCCCACACCACATCCTTGTCCTGACTCCACCTTCTGCTTCAGAGTCTCTCTGTACATATCTCCTGAGTCCTCGGGTCAATAAAGTGGGTGCAGCACCTGTATATCCTCAATAAACCTAAGCACTCTTATACTTCTTTGATGAACTTAAAAAAACGAATGCTGTCCAGATATTTGGGCATTCCGCACTAGATACTCCGGTCAGTCAGAATCACAGCTTCCCATCAAACAAACAAAATCGCATATCCAGTGGTGTATTCAAGACAAACCGGGAGTACGGGGAAAGTAGTTGTTTTAAATAAGTGATCACCCGGATATACAGTGCTCATAAGATTTCATACCCTGGCAGAATTTGTGATTTTTTGGGGGAAACTTTTCAGAGAATATGAATGATAACACAAAAACCTTCTATTCACTCATAGTTAGTGGTTGAAGGAAGCCATTTATTGTCAAACAACTGTGTTTTAAATCATAATGACAACAGATACTACCCAAATGACCCTGATCAAAGGTTTACATGCCCTGATGATTTTGGTCTGATAACATGCACACAAGTGACAAAAACAGGTTTGAACATCCTCACCTGTGATCTGTTTGCTTGTAATCAGTGTGTGTGTATAAAAGGTCAGTGAGTTTCTATTATCAAAGGGACATCAATTATCCATAACAAAACACAGAATAATTTGTGAAAAAAATGAAAAGATCAGGTGGACCAACAAAAATTTTCATGCAAAGAAAAACCCATCAAATATTCAGCTTAAATACAGGACTCTGAAAAAAGGTAGGATGGTTGTTTCAAGAAGCACAATAAGGAGGCACTTAAAATGGGCTGCATGATTGAGAAAGCCATTACTACACAAATGCCACAAAGCATACCATTCCTACTGTGAAACATGGAGGTGGATCGCTGGTGTTTTGGAGATGTGTGAGATACAAAAGCACAGGAAAAGATGAATGCTGCCTGTTATGAGAAAATACTGGAGAAAATGTTGCACTCATCAGTAAGATGCACATGGGACGTACTTGGACGTTCCAACATGACAATGATCCAAAGCACAAGGCCCAGTCGACCTGTCATTGGCTACAGCAGCATAACGTGAAGGTTCTGGACTGACCTCAGTCTCCTGAACTTAATATCATTGAGCCACTCTGAGGAGATTTTAAACATGCAGTTTTTGCAAGACAGCCCAAGAATTTACTGGAACTGGATGCTTTTTGCAGCTTTACCATCTGACATCCACAACTACCACAAAAGACTTCAATCTGTCATTGATGTTAAAGGTGACAATACACAGTATTAAGACTTTTGATCAGGGTCATTTGGGTAGTTTCTGTTGACAGAAAATGGCTTCACCCAGCCACTAACTATAAGTGAGTATTTTTTTTCTGTTATCATTCATATTATCTGAAAAATGGCCAAAAAAATCCATGCCAGGGTATGTAAACTTATTAAACACTGTAGTTCCAGCAGGCTCTACCAGAAATTAAGCCTGGTAATATTATTGTTCAAATTGTCACTTATTATTTTAGTCTTTCTAAATCCCAGATTGAATAATTTATATTAAATAATAAAAAAAAAATAGCCAGTTTCACAGAAGTAGTCTCCAGCTGTATATTTGCCAGACTATAAGGAAAAAGGAAAGTCTTTCCTGAACAAATGTTCTTTAATGTGGATCTCAAACTCACATTTATTGAGTTATGAAACTTCATTAAATCAAAATCCCTGACCCTTATTCTACACCAGACAAATGTTTATAAAAAAGCTTAGAAAATAAACATAATTCAATTAAAAAATAAACAGTATTTATCTGGATTTGATGTGATTTTCTGTCTTCAAATACATTTTCAGTGCTAAAAATACACTTTATTGGCAACTACTACACTTCCTGGAATGTAAGATCACAAGCCGGTGAAGACCAATAGGAGCGCTCCTTTTCAATCATTCTGTTTTCTTGCGTGTGATTGGCCAATTTTTTCTGTCCTTGAGTAACTTATTCAAACCCCTATAATGAATAGTAGATGGCATCATAATGTATGTTTTTTCACTAATGATTGCTTTTACTATATACTATTTGGGGTTTAAGCCATTTCCCCATCTAGAAAAAAGAAAATATCAGGTCTGTCTAAGATATGATCCAATAAGTCTTTTTTTTTTCTTCTCTATCTTTTAGCAATACTGTAAAAAGAATTTGTTTTTCAGTTTTCTGAACTAGCTCTGGAGTCCACTGCATTACAACTAATTTTAATGTCACAAGAGACAAAGACATTAGCCTCATGTTTAGCACAAATATTGTTAATATGCTAATTAGCTATGTTCTTTTGGTGTTAATTTCCCTAAGCACTGTCTTTATTCAATTTCCATCGGTATATAAGTGTGTATATTATAGTTAGTTTGAAAGTGTATTCTGGTTGCTGCTGCAAACAAAGTCAACTGTGTGTTTGTTACTGATTCATTTTGGGCTACACTGTGATTATGACAAAAGTTATGTAGATGAGTTACATTTACTGGACTTTCCCAATTTCTCTTATTCAGTGAACTTTCAACGTATACACACTGCAATAAAACCCTCATGGCATAGTGAGTGTTGGGCGAGGGCCAGTAATAAACAGTAAACATCTTATATTATTGGTAAATGACTGTAGTTTATGCAGGCTCTACTCAGACATGTGCCTTACACAGTTTCAAACTAAGTGCACTCTACTTTGCTTCTACATTGTGCAGGTAAAATGTGTAATGGAGACTTCCGACTTCATGTTCCCACACTCCTCCACCCAACCATAACATACCAACCATATAAATCAAAAACTGAGCCATTTCACACCATAAAATGCTCATTAATATACATTATACTGTATATTTAAATATATTTAGACCTTACATAAAACTACTTTTAAGTGTTAGTTAGACCATGTCATCCTCCAATTATCTTATCCGTGTTTCACTTGGCTCCCCTTTTTTTGTATTTCTGGGTTTCTTTGTCTAAGAACTACATGAAGGCGGCACAGGAATAAAAACACATTGACTTTATTATTTGCAGGGACTAATTCAATACTAACAAGCCTTATATCAAACAACAGCTGATGGGAGTGTGTCTAATTCAAGATACCATTCTATGTGAGTGTATAATTGGCTCACAAAATCTTGGGAGAAGAACCTCATTATTACTCATCTTACAAGTCCATAAAATATCATCAAGAGGGGAACAGTGCCATCCAACAGAGTAAGAAAAGTTGGGGTCAAGGTGGGTCCATGGGAAAGGTCAGAAGCACAGATGGAGCCAGCTGAGACCCAACCATCACATTATGCAGGATAGAAGCTCAATGTGACTGACATGACCCAGACATGTAAACCTAGTGCAACTAGTCTAGGCTAGGGTTGTGCAATTTTTGAAAATAACGTATTTACGATATATATATATATATCGTAAATACGTTATTTTATATATATATATATATTTTAACACCAATATTACGATTATTTTTTTTACATATTTACAGTCAATAAATATGACCGACACTCAACACATTCATGTTTGTTATTGGCCAGGCCAATCCTGTTCACTAAGGTCACTTTAGAGTTGGGGGAGGGGGGGGGGGGGTATCTGTTGACCTTTGGACCCAACACTTCTATTACAGACGTTGATAAATGATTCTTGTTCTTGTCTAATAATTTTTAGGCTGAATGGTGCTGAGTGACCCAAACCAGGCTATGTTACTGACAATATACATACAACATTTTTAACTGTTGAGTTGGAATGTGAGTATATTATTTTTCTATTGCATTATTGTTAATGTGACGTTAATGGTGTTTTGGTGTGGTGGAATGTCTGTGTTTTCTTAAGTCAATTTGTTTGTTTTTATAACACAACTTAATGAATCGAAGCGCATATGAAACAAAATAAAGCACGCCTTGGACATCCTGTTCTTTATTTGCATTTGCTGTTGTCGCCCTTTTTGTCCTTGAAGAGCACATGTAAGTTTACTACCTGTTTCTTCTCTATAACCAGTTCTTTTGTGTTTGCTGCACACAATTTAGCAAATGTGTCCATTTCAGTCTGTAGACCTGTCCTTCGGCGTCAGTATTGTCAGTGAGAAAGACAGGATTCCACAGATCTCATGTGTAAAAAAAAACTTTAAATAACTATGAGAACATATATTTTTGGGCAAAAAAATACGCATTTTTTTTAACACATTTGTATTATTTATTTGTAATTGTTTATCTTAATGACAAGACATATGTATATTACTGAACATAACTTAGCCTAAAATCTTATTCTCGGTGTTCATCAAAGTCATCAAAGTTATCACAATCTATAAACACTGATGCATCCTTTGAGCCATAGCCAGGCAATACATATATTGATTTTTGTAGAAACGCCCTGGAGGTGTACAGTATAGAACCATCAGGCATTTGATTAAATGGGTTTGGCTACATATGATAGGCTACATGTGAAGCTCTGTGTGTTTTGTGAGCTCCTATGAAATACTGATCTCAAAAACACACAGAGCTTCTATAACTAAACATAATGACTTCTGTTTTACCAGATTGAAAATCAGATTGTTGCACAGTTATCTTTGTGAAATCATCTGCACCCATACTACAGTGGCCTTATCTGCAAATTTCCTCGATAGTTTTTTGATCACTTCATTATTCTGTCTGCAGATAATCCTTTGAAAGCCCATTCTGGACAAGAAGAAAGGGAAGAAAAGAAAAGCAGATAGTATCAGACCAGGAAACTAACCAGGCAATAATTGAACCTGTTGGGTGAGTGCCAGAGTGGGGTTGTCCAGTACTGTGTTTCAGGAAGTAAAGGTTTTTGTGTGTACAGTCTGACATCCTCTACAGTCGGCACTGCTGCTACCATAAAGTGATTTTCTCAGTTCCAGCTGATGAGAGGAGAGGACTTAACCATGGTAAGAGACAGAATTTTTCCTATGGACGGTTCTAGCATAGACTGTAAGGGCACATTTCAGTTTGACCTGGTTTCTGAGGATGTCGTTCAGTGTTGTGAGAATTTCAGTGTTGAGTCATGTTTAATGAATAATTTAATCAGGAAATAATTGGAATTATTCCTGATGTTGGCACTAACAATGACCTTGATTAATTCACCATTGTGTCTTTACCTTTACACTTATAAAAAGAAAATTATAATTATGGATTATTGCTTATGTTTAAAAAAGAAAAAAAAACTCCTGCCTCACAGAAAGAAGGTTGTGAGTTCAAAACCCGTTTTAGAAATATTCTTGGCTGACTCCGATCTTGCTGTGAGGAGTCTGCATGTCCTTCGCGTGTTACCGTAGGTTCTCTCCGGGTACTCCGGTTCCTCCCACCGTCCAAAGACATGCATGTACAGGTTAACTGGCGACTCTAAAGTGTCCCTTGTGAATGAAGGTGAGAGAGAATGGTTGTCTGTCACTGTCTGTCTCTAAGTTAGCCCAGCAACTGGCCGTTGTCCAGGGTGTACCCCGCCTCAGGCCCAAAGCTGCTGGGATAGGCTCCAGTCACCCGCGAAAATTAATTAAAGAATGAATTTTATCATTTCAGGCTGTTGTGTTGTAAATGCTTTTGCAGAATGGTCACTTTTTAGACAACAATGTAAATATTTGTTGTATTTTTAGGCTACAACTTTTTAAAGTACATTAGTATTTACCTGAGTGAACAATGGCTATTTTACTTTCTATATTGGAATAGTATTATTTTGAGTGATATAAAATAAAGTAGTGTACTTCAATTAAATTGTTTGTAATTGTTTACACTGGCGAGAGTTTTAATTCTATTTGAATATCATTATTGATTAATACCCACAAGAAGTGACTATACAATCAACTGCACTTCATTAAAAAGTCTAAACCAGGACTAAGGACTAAATAAAGTAACCTATAGTTATAGTATATTTTATAAAAAATATTTTGATATGTATATGTTCCACACTAAAAGAGCAGAGGTACCCCTGCTTTTACACTTCTGTATCACTGCTGTTGTGCATTTTAATGTAGTATTCTTTAAAAATGTTTGCTCTGCTGGGTAGCTGGTGACCTTTGCTATTTTTTATCTAGTGTACACGTAAAAAATTCCCATCATTTTGGCCTTTGTAGATGTATAATAATACTGCATGTAATATGTTGATAGCTAATATGTATGCATGTATAAAAAGGCCAGGATTTATTGGGTAAGAAATCTTTATTCCAGGCAAAAACATAATAGACTCTTTTAGTGTCGGTAAGTGACATAAGCTGAGGGTGCACGTCGGCTTTAACTGTAGCTGACTACAATACATTTTCGATTGCTTAATTAGCATTAGCTTAAATAAACAGGTTTTATGTCAGGGTCTGGGTAGAGTACATTAGATAGAGGATCCATATTTAGCTGTTTGTAGGTACACCACATTCAAGATTCAAGATTCAAGATAAACTTTATTGGTCCCCAAGGGGAAACTAGTCTCGTGTGGGACATATTACATACATAAGCTGAAGGTTATATGGTCACAAGCACAGTGTAGTAGTGTTGGACAAGCAGCACAGCTTCATGGCTAGTGTGACCATATACATCCATTTAACTTTAACTGATTACAACAGGCTTTCACAGCTCAGCACTATATTCAACAAAGAAATAAATCTTCTCTCTGTGAGTGGTTCTCACAATAATTATTTGTAATTGCATGCCTTCAAAAAGCAAACTTCAGCCTGGTTAAGTCTGGATGAATCACCAAACCGTCGATTTGTTTGAATAAGTCCATTGAGCTTTGTCAGAGTCTAGGAGAATGCATGTAACCTGTGAGCATGAGTTAGCGTTATTGTGTTGTTAAGGATCATATTACCAAAGACAATGCCTGTTCTAGCACATGTGTTAGTCAGGGAGACTGTTCACAGTGGGGTTACAATGGGTGGACTGATGCCTAACCATGACAGTGATGCTCTGTCTCCCATCTGTTTTGCCAGGTCTCCATTCCTGACTGTTTAACATAAGCTACTGCTGATTTTGTCGTCACATCTTGTGGTTTGGCAGCCAACATGACGTGGGCGCACCATTGGTCATTGTATTTGAGATTATTTTGAAGCCAATAAAGGTAATGAAAAATGTAAACTTGACACATAAAGCTGCATGAGCAGAAGACTACCGGCCTGCTTTGCAAAATTACCTTACATTACATCAAAATAATGTTTAGAGCTTACCTTAAAGTCGTTGTGTGTAAGCAGACAAACTCAGTGTTGGATTATTTTTCATCTTAATCAACTTTATATTATGTCTTTATATTTTATTACAGAGTGGCATGACCTAAAGAATGTCACCACAGTGACTCATTCCAGTCATTGTTCTTTGTTTTAGGTATGGCCCTTACCAAGAATGGCTTGATTATTATTGCCACTGTCCTTGTGACTATCTTTATTTTGGAAACAAGGAGGCTGACTCAGTTGTCCAGCCTGCTTTCACCGGTAAGTCCACTGTGTTTTCCATGTGGGTGAAACAAAATAAGGGACTCTTTAAAGTTTAATGAATGACACAAAGCATTCTTTTTTCACTCATAGGTTCCAAATGAAGAGCACTTTCTACCTCACACGAGACATAGGAGAGAGGGTTAGTAGCCCAGAATGTTAGAGTTTTCTTTAAGTCAACCTTTTGTTACATTGCTTTTGACATAAATACCCAATGACAGATGTTTTTTTTTTATTTAAGCCATGTGAACATGGGAGGCAGTAGCTCAGTGGGTAGAGTGGTTGTCCTTCAAACGGAATGTAGGGGGTTCAATCCCCACTCTCCCCCACTGTCGTTGTGTCCTTGGGCAAGACACTTAACCCACCTTGCCTCCAGTGGCTGTAACACTGGTAATTACTGTAGAACAAGTTGCTTTGGATAAAAGCGTCAGCTAAATGAGTAAATGTAAATGTAAATGAACATGCTAACAGTACTAGCTACATCAGAAGCTGTTATGATGTCTTTGGAGATAATAGTGAGTCAAACAGGAGTCAAGAGCTACATTATAAAGATCTGTCAGCATGTAGCTTTAAACTTTCTCCTGAATTGATATGATTCCATTTTATATTTAAAATTAGCACTTAGCTGTTAAATGCATCAAGACTAGTGGACTGACTGAGCTAACGTAATAAGCCAACTGAAAATCATTTCTTAGAGCAAGACACCGAGTCAGTTCTGGCTGCTGTTTAATTTTAAATGAGAGTTGGTCTATAGAGCATATCAGAATAAGTCTGAGGGTTTACTTCTGCATTATGTTCCTGATGAAAGTAGATTTCTAACTTCTCCAGAGTTTGACTCTCGGGCCGATTGGGGCCTAAGCTTGTTCTCCCCATGATTCTGTGGGTACTGGGTACTCAGGTTTCCCCCACAAACACCAAAACATGCTAGGCACCCCCTGGTGGCGGCTGCTGACAATGAACTTCCCCACATTAATGGATAATAATACTTGTATCTTAGAGGTGGCCTTAAACCAAACCATATTATTAACCCAATAATGGCTTTAAATAAGTAGGGTTTGCAATAATTGTATATTATATTCACACTTTTTGTAAGCCTCTTAAATAACTTTATAAGTAGCTTGGACAATATTCACGTGTGAGTACATTATAGTAATTGCTGAATCAAGACGTTTTGTTAAAATATTACTCTGTTTCCACAGCACTGGCTTCTGTGACTGAGTACGATGTTGATGTAGAGCTAAATGTGACAAACACCGAGACGGTGGACTACCTTAGGCAGTTACTTCAGAGCGGCAACTTCTCGCTGACTCTGGGTCCAAGTGCCAATCTCACTCACATCAACATTACCACAGGTAAGAATGGAGCTTTTCTAGTTCGAGTCCAACTGTGAAGTGGGCTCACAATGTCAGACTAAGGCATAATCCCAATCCTCCAGTTCACCCCTTCCCCTTTGCCCTTCCACTGACAACTGTAGATGCATGGATGGATAATAGGAGATATAATAATATAAAGGTTTGCAACATGTCAATTGTGAAAAAACAAAAAGAATTCGAATTGGGCTTTACTTTAAGTCAATATGTTTGCTGTATTTTTGTTTGTGTTCTCTTTTTTGTGTAGTCTGTGTTCAAAATGGCTCCAGCTTCCAGTGCAGATGTGAGGATCAGTTTGTGTGGTCGTATAACAGCTGCATGACGTACGGAGCATGTGATGAAATCATCAATGACTCGTGCACATGTATAAACACTGTTCCTTCTAATGGAGAATACTGCCGGCCAAAAAATGGTAACCATCTTTGAATATATTTTGATAAATACTGCTTTTTAATGCTCTTGCATTTATTGTTAATTGACTACTTTGTTGTAGTTAGCTCATTTACCTATTACTTGTGATCTGACATACACAATGTGAATAGTATAACACTGAATAAGTGTTTTCTGAGTACTGGTAACAGTCTAGCTGTGCCTTCTGTGTTAAATTTAAAACATTTAGCAACACTACCAGAACGATTTAAGACTGCTTTAGGAGATATACATTTCCCAATCAGACTAAACAGTACAATTAATGTTACAGACAAAACAAAAGACATCCTAATATTTAATAAAATATAGATTAAACAGCATTTTCAAATGTATGCCCTTGATTTCTACAGAGCCTCAAACTGTCTATCAATATGAGCTTTTCATTCAGCTCAACACTACAGACCTAGAGCAACTGATAAACAATCTGTTAACTATAGCCTTACCCATCCAAGTCACCTCACAGATAAACATCTCAAACATGGACATTACCACAGGTAAGAAGCATTTTGTTTCAGATTTATTGTGTTTGTTCTTTGACTTGATGTTTATTTGCACATACACACAATATTCAAAAAATATTGGGGATTTGGAAATGAGGGGGGGCTATAATAAAAAAAAATACATTATTAATATTTGTCTGTCTGCATGTTCCAGAGCTTTTTCTTAATGTCTTAGTCTGTCTCAATATTGATAATTGCTAAAGGAGTTTACCTTCTCCCACTGCAAGCTCTGGCTTTGGGCTGATAGACGGTGTGTTTATGGCTCGTGGGAAGCAGAAATTTTGAATCTTTATGATTTTTAAAGGTGTGCGGAAACAGAGGCATGTGAAGATTATCTGGTCATTACTGAGAAGCTTTTATTGTGTTTTTTTTGTTTGTAGCGCAGCAAAATGATGCTTTAAAGACCAGCACCATTTGGTTTTACGCACAAAAATGCACCTGCCTTATGCACACGTCCAACATATACCCACCACTTTGTATTGTATTAAAGTGTATAAAGAATGGGGACATTAGTTTACCCTGAATTTGGCTGTGGTAGATTTTTTACATGAGACAGAAAGAAGAAATAAATAGACTACCAGTAATGAGTAATGAGTGGAAGAATTACACAAACTGGCAGTGATTAGACGTGAACATTTCTGGCCCTCCCCACCCGGACATGAAAATATATTATTCACAGCACAACCGAACGGTGTGACTTAGCGGGACCTGGAGTTGAGATATTGTAAAGGAATAACAGAACAAGCACGTTTTATGTCACGGTCACCTCTCGGTGACAACGCCACACACCTTTTATATAAACACAGACCCCTGTTACTCTGGGAGACTTACAACTGACAACAATTTAGAAAACACACATATTTGCCCCTCTCCTTGGTGCTCGATCCAGAAAACATATAGCTAAGTGCTCTTTGTCTTCCTTTATCCGACCCCATAAGTTTACTGCAGCCCTCTATAAGCCAGCCGCTACTGATTATAACTATGTAAAGACATTACTGTTGCCAGTACACAAAATAAATTGTTAATTGATGTCTCCAGTGTGCTCCCTGAGCAGCGCTGGTTACCAGTGCACCTGTGAGGAGCAGTACCGTTGGTCATGTGACCTGTGTTTGTCCTATGGATCATGTGACAACATCAGTGATAACAGCTGTGGATGTATCAGAGGCCTTCCTCCTGACGGACAGTACTGCCAGCCTCTTCACAGCAGTAAGCTTTTTACTGACAACACAGGACAGAAATAATGACCACTGTAGGATTATACAGGAGTCTTGTATTTACCCAGAATTCTCTCTGTTTATCATCAGACTTCACAGCGTGTCCAACAACTACCCCGCCAACAACCACAGGTAACCGATGGGACATTGTATTGAATTTACTGAAAATAATACTTCTGCCTCTAACAGCCTTTATATGAAGTTAACACATTTTTTAAATAAAGTAACTTGATCTTTCTTGAACTGTTTTATAGTCACATCTCCTAATGCCACGACAGAAATGAACATAACCACACTCACAACTGTACCACCGACTAGTAAGTATTAAGAACAAAAAAAAGGTTTATTTCAGATATTCTTTAAATGTAGAAATGGATATTGTATTTATGATATTTCCACTTTAGACGCTACAACAGCTTTTATCAGCACAACACCAGCCCCTGTAATAACAACATTATTGGAAACTGTTTCATGTAAGAGCTTTAAAATCATAATGGCTTCCTGCTTTCCAAAGTGTTTTCTTAATCAATTACTGATTTACTTTACAGACCCAACATCTAATGCCACAACAGAAATAAATACTCCCACAACTGTACCTATTACCAGTAAGTATTTAGACACAAATATTATTTATGACAATGGTTCCTGACATGTGCAAGTGGATCTTATGAGTTTACATTTTTTATTGTAAAATTCCACACCAGACGCTACAACAGGTTTTAACAGTACAACACCAGCCCCTGTAGAAACAACATTACTGACAACTCTAGCAAGTAAGTCTTTATAACAACAAAGTTTTACTTTAATAAAGAATGATGTAAATAATAAGTTATTTTTCTTTACAGACACAACGACTAATGCTACGACAGAATTGAGCACAACACCCATAACTGCACCATCCACTGTTGTCACCAGTGAGTAATCACAAACCATAGATTGTATATAAATGGATGTTGCGTGCTCATTGCTTCCCCATTCACCAATATTGTCATTACCACAGGGTAATAAAATGACAGTTACATCTGGGCTTTTGTAACTATTGTTTATGCACAAAACAATAGTTTTCAGATAGCATAAACAAACGTATTAATCAAATTCCCCCTCCTGCCAGAGTTGTCACGTAGTAGAACGGAGCTATCTTTTGTACCAGGCTGTAAACATGATTTTTACACTTATAAAGTCAACATTGGTTTTCCCTTATATTTCTGCTTTTGGAGCCTGCCCTCTGGTGGACGGAGGTATATAGCTGTATATTGCTGTACGGTGGCGCCCTTATGTGAGGCCCATATAAGGGGTTAAATGCGAGCGGCTTGTCACAAACATAGTAACGCTTAGGCTCACTAATTCAACAATAGTTTTAACAATACAGTTATATTTTCATCAAAATAGACACATACTGTATATTTTAAAGTGTATTTTTTCTTGAAGTCCAAATTTGAAATGAAAACCAAATTTGTAAAATCTGTTTTTATAGATGTTACAACAGTGTTAACCCCTACTGCGCCTGCTCCTACAGTAATGACAAGTGACATTTTCAAACTAAGGACAAATAGAACATCTTTTACAAGAGAAGCTGAACATGAGACTGACAAAGTTTGAGAAAAGACAGGGCTTTCATTAATTCCTCCTCTTCTTTTTTTACAGCTGCAGCATTTCTTCATGGATACATCATTTCTATTGAGTTAAACACCACAGGTGTAGCAGTAATTGATCATCTCAGGTCTCTTCTGGGTAACAGCACTTACCCCATCAGTGTCAACAACAACACACAAATAGATGGCATCAATATTTCTACAGGTAATAGTTGTCAGTATTTGGTTTTAAATGTTAAAGTTTTTGGTCATACATCACCTACTACATTATACTCAGCTCCAGTTTTGACTATTTTGGTAAAACAAAACATATAAACAAAGTGTAGTTTAGCTACAAAAGTGATTTGTCTTGAAACAGTATTATAAAATTGTTATTGTTTTAAATTGATGTCTCCAGTGTGCTCCCTGAGCAGCGCTGGTTACCAGTGCACCTGTGAGGAGCAGTACCGTTGGTCATGTGACCTGTGTTTGTCCTATGGATCATGTGACAACATCAGTGATAACAGCTGTGGATGTATCAGAGGCCTTCCTCCTGACGGACAGTACTGCCAGCCTCTTCACAGCAGTAAGCTTTTTACTGACAACACAGGACAGAAATAATGACCACTGTAGGATTATACAGGAGTCTTGTATTTACCCAGAATTCTCTCTGTTTATCATCAGACTTCACAGCGTGTCCAACAACTACCCCGCCAACAACCACAGGTAACCGATGGGACATTGTATTGAATTTACTGAAAATAATACTTCTGCCTCTAACAGCCTTTATATGAAGTTAACACATTTTTTAAATAAAGTAACTTGATCTTTCTTGAACTGTTTTATAGTCACATCTCCTAATGCCACGACAGAAATGAACATAACCACACTTACAACTGTACCACCGACTAGTAAGTATTAAGAACACTAAAAGGTTTATTTCAGATATTCTTTAAATGTAGAAATGGATATTGTATTTATGATATTTCCACTTTAGACGCTACAACAGCTTTTATCAACCATACTTCTGTCTTTCAAGATGGCGCCGCTATGTTTGGCTGGCCACTTGCTCGTCTGGTTTCTAGTATTTGTTTTCGCGATAGTCTTGCCGCTCACTGTTTACGACTGCTCCACGCTGCTGGAATTGCGTCTTACAACTCATCGCCTTTTAAACTCACAGTCCTTTAAACCTCCACCACCACTGTTTTCATTAATCCCCTCTTTCCTGAGACGCCCTGTCTGTCTGCTACCAGGCAGTAAGCGTCGCAGAAAGCGCGGCCGGAGAGGTGGACTTCATGTCAGGCTGAGGATTTACCTGGATTCGTTGTCGCTGAGGGGTGGAAATCGGTCAGGAGTTGGCTGCGCTGGAGGATCGCGGGAATGCTACCGGTGGCTTCGGCCGGTTGGCCCCTACACTGGCGTCCTTTCTCCGTTTTCCCGCCGGGTTGGAACATCTACCCGGGGTTGCGTTCAGGAAAACCTCCGTCTGATTCCCTGTCTGTCATCGCCACCTGTCATCAACTTGACTACGCTCCACTTGGCACTTTGCAACACCAGATCACTCAATAACAAGACATTTGTCCTCAATGATTTCATTTCCTCTCACAATCTGGATTTGTTTTTTCTCACCGAAACCTGGCTTCCCCCAGGTGACGTTAGTGCCTTCTCGGAGCTCCTCCCCTCTGGCTACCTCTACCTAAACTCCCCACGGCAATCGGGTAGGGGCGGGGGGATAGCTACCGTACACAGACAGTCCCTGAAGTGTCGCCAGCTGTCCACTGGAGAGTATTCCAGCTTTGAGCTGCAAGCTTTCATACTCACACTACCCTGTCCTATTTTATGTGCAGTAATCTACAGGCCGCCCAAATTAAATAAGGTTTTCTTAACTGAGTTCTTAGAGTTCCTAACAGAATTTCTGGCAAAGTTTGATAACATTTTAATTTGTGGTGATTTTAACATTCATGTTTGCTGCCCTTCTGACAAACCTGCGAATGATTTTAAGGCACTTTTAGCTTCATTAGATCTGGTTCAGTCTATATCTGGTCCTACACATAGGTTAGGTCACACTCTTGACCTTATCATCTCACGTGGGGTGATTGTGTCAGCTTGTGAGGTTGTGGACTTTCCCATCTCTGACCATTCCCTCATACAGTTTGACATTTGTGCCGTTTCACCAGAACCTACAATTACTGCCCCTCATCATCGTCGCATTATCACCTCATCTACTGTTGAAGATTTTGTTGCTCTATTCTCTGTTTCTGATCTTGCTTCCATTGAGTTAGCATCACCTCTCTGCCCGGACCTTTTCATTTCCTCCTTCAACACCATCTGCTCCCAGATTATGGACTCTGTTGCACCCGTTAAGGTGAAGTTGTCTAACGGTCCTCGTGACCCCTGGCTCAATGATACAACTAGGGCCCTTAAGCGACAATGTAGACAGTGTGAGCGAAAATGGAAGAAAGACAGCTTACGGGTGTCGTTGGAGATGTTTAGAGACAGTCTGGCACATATCAGAGAGCACTGAAGGAAGCTAAAGGACAATACCTCTCCCTTCTCATCAACAGAAATAGCCATCGCCCTGGAATTTTATTTAACACTATTAATTCTGTTTCTAATCCGGTGTCTGTTGCCTTGAATATTGTCTCTGAAAATACATGCAATGCATTCAAGCAATACTTTGTGGACAAGGTTTTGACGGTTAGGCAAACCATTACTCAACACTCCGCTGTTGCCATGCCGTCTTGTGCGGCACAATGTGTGCTAGAGGACTTTGAGACAGTTACTCTTGTGGACCTCAAAAAAGCTGTCCTCGAATTGAAGTCTACTACCTGCCCGCTAGATGCTGTTCCTGCAATGATTCTGAAGGAGGCTGTTGACATCATTGGTCCCTGCCTTGTCTCCTTCATAAACAGCTGTCTTATTTCGGGTACTGTTCCTACAGCTCTCAAACATGCCATTATTAGACCGTTGCTTAAGAAACCCAACCTAGACCCCTCCATACTATCTAACTTCCGCCCTATCTCTCATCTATCATTTCTGTCAAAGCTGATGGAGAAGCTTGTTTTCGCCCAGCTCCAGGCTCATCTGCAATTGCACAGCATTTGTGATACATTCCAGTCGGGTTTTAGGACCAGACATAGCACTGAATCTGCGCTACTGAGGGTGCATAATGACATTCTTGAAACACTGGACAGAAAAAGTTCTATGGTTCTGGTTTTACTGGACCTTACCGCTGCATTTGACACCGTGGATCATGATATTCTCATCTCTCGTCTTCAACATGTTGCTGGTCTGCAGAAAGCGGTGCTGAAGTGGTTCTCTTCATACCTCACTAATAGAACCTTCTCAGTAATGCTCAATGACTTTTCCTCCTCAGTTGCCCCTTTGTCATCTGGAGTGCCACAGGGTTCCATTCTCGGTCCTATTTTATTTTCACTCTACATGCTGCCACTTGGTCAACTCATCTCCAGACACAATGTTCATTTTCATTTCTATGCCGATGACCTCCAGATCTACCTTCCTGTGATTCTGAGTAATCGTTCGGCACTGGATCCTCTCCATAATTGTCTTCAGGACATCAAACAGTGGCTTTCTCAGAATTTCCTTCATTTAAACGAAGGAAAGACTGAGTACATCCTATTCAGCCCGGATTCATCCAACAGTGTTTTTAACTTTGGCCCCATGACACCTCAGTTTGCTCCGTCTGTGCATAACCTGGGTGTTATTTTGGACAAAAACTTAAAGTTTGATAAACAGATTGGGGCAGTAGTGAAGGCAAGTTTTTACCAATTACGACTTCTTAGTAAGGTTAAATATTTTTTGTCCAGAGCCGACCTTGAAAAAGCAATTCATGCCTTCATCAGTTCGAGGATCGACTACTGTAATGCCCTCTACACTGGACTCAATACATCACTCATCAATCGCCTTCAACTGGTGCAAAACGCAGCCGCACGTCTTCTCTCCAATACATCTAGACGGTCACACATCACCCCTGTCCTCCGCTCGCTTCACTGGCTCCCAGTGCAGTTTAGGGTGGAGTATAAAGTCCTGCTGTTTGTGTTCAAGGCCATCCATGGTTTGGCCCCAGTATACCTCACTGACTTAATAAAAATATATCAGCCAGCCAGAACACTCCGCTCTTCTGATCACATTTCTCTAGTGACTCCTACATACAGGTATAAAAAGTTTAAAGGCCGGTCATTTAGCGTTCAAGGACCAAAGTTGTGGAATGCACTTCCTGTGCACCTCCGAAACATCACTGTGCTGAGTGTTTTTAAAGCACACCTGAAAACTTATTTCTTTTCTAACCAAGAATTTTAAGACAGAGCGTCAGACTTGTTCCTGTTTCCATCTGTTTCTTTTGTTTTCTTAATGTTGTCTTTTGTTTTCTTGGAAAGCGCCTTGTACACCTTTTGGCTGTTGTAAGGCGCTATATAAATAATATTTGATTGATTGATTGATTATCAGCACAACTAAAGCCCCTGTAATAACAACATTATTAGAAACTGTTTCATGTAAGAGCTTTAAAATCATAATGGCTTCCTGCTTTCCAAAGTGTTTTCTTAATCAATTACTGATTTACTTTACAGACCCAACATCTAATGCCACAACAGAAATAAATACTCCCACAACTGTACCTATTACCAGCAAGTATTTAGACAAATATTATTTATGACAATGGTTCCTGACATGTGCAAGTGGATCTTATTAGTTTCCATTAATTACTGTAGAACAATGTAAGTCGCTTTGGATAAAAGCGTCTGCTAAATGAATAAATGTAAATGTAATATTTCACACCAGACGTTACAACAGGTTTTAACAGTACAACACCAGCCCCTGTAGAAACAACATTACTGACAACTCTAGCAAGTAAGTCTTTATAACAACATAGTTTTACTTTAATAATAAGTTATTTTTCTTTACAGACACAACGACGAATGCTACGACAGAATTGAGCACAACACCCACAACTGCACCATCCACTGTCACCAGTGAGTAATCCCAAACCATAGTGTTACGGAGCTCTTTAAATATACAGGCGTAGTCAGAAATTGTGTGTCAAGAGTTGTTTTTTCTGCCAGTTCTAAAGTGTTACAAGAGTCCAAAAATTCCTTTAAATGGTCTTAGCAGGACCCACATCAGCCATGTTACCTCTACTGTAACTGGTTATCAACAACCCCAAGGTCTGACATGGGCCCTCTTTTATCCCCCTTTGCCCCTCCCACTGTGCTTCATTATTTTGTAAATACTAAATAAGGAAAGAAAACATTGATTGCCCCCTGACATCAACTCATCCACAGTGCATCAACTCTATACACAATATAAATACCACAAACACAATAAGACAAAAGTGAAATGTACATAGAAAGGTATTTAATGTCTCTAGTCATGGGATGAGCGCAACCGTGCAAACACAATACGTTTAACGCACCAGGAAGTTCTGGCTCAGTTTGACCACGCTGCCCACACATGGGAAGAGGAAGAAAAAAAAGTAAGTGAGTCTCTGTGTGTATGGTTGCGTGTATGGTTGGAGCGATGAACAAATGAGTGAAAGGGCCAGGTACCATCTGGTTAAGCGGCTGTTGTGATCCTTCATGGTGTTAATCCACGTCAAGGCGCGATGATCCTTTTCAAGATCAAACTCCCGTCCCAGCAGGTAGTTCTGCAAGCTCTCCAATGCCCATTTGATAGCTCCGTGTAGTCCGAATGGCATCACGGTGAACTGATACAGGCCAACTGGTGTCTGGAATGCTGTGTAGGGCCGCAGTGATCCATCTTTTTTTAAAACAATGACCACAGGGCAACACCACTCAGAGTGGGACAGTTCAATGACTCCGAGCCGCAACATTTCCATGTTATCATCCTGGAACTTTCCCACCAGCTGCTGTGGAACTCAGTAAGGCCTCTGGCGGCTTGGCCATCCATCCTTTAATTGGATGACATGCTCCACCACTGTAGTCTTGCCAGGACTTGCACTGAACAGCGAGGATACCTTCTTGAAGGTCTGCAGTAGCTGTGTGGCTTGCTTTGGGATGAGATGGACCAGGGATTGGGAAGCCAAAGTGGTCAGGTCCTCCAGTCTGGTCTCCCGCTCCTCCTCTTCCTCCTCTGGTTAAATTTTCCGAATAAACAGGACTTTTGCCGGGGCCTGGATTGAGCGTTCTCTTCACTACTTTAACAAGTTAAGGTGATACGTCTGTTTAGACTTCTTGTTATCTGGGTGCAGCACCTCGTAAGTGACTGGTCCTGCTTTTAGTGTAAGGACCCTGCCACTTGGCCAAAAGTTTGTGGGTGGAAGACGGGAAGAGCAGCAACATTTTCTGGCCTGGATGCAGGTGACGGCTCCGGGCTTGGCAGTTGTGTCATGTCTTTTGGGACTTCTGAGCTTCTCGCAAGTTCTCCTCAGCCTCCTCTAAATAGTTTGCCAGTCTCTCTCTCATCTCCAGGACAACCTGGAAAATGCTTCTGTCATTTCGCACTGCGAGCTGGCCCTCCCATTCTTTGCGGAGTAGATCTAATAGGCCTTGAATGTCCCAGCCGTACAATAGTTCAAATGGGGAAATTCCTGTTGACGCCTGTGGGACCTCTCGATAGGCGGATAGCACAAACGGCAGCCAACGGTTGAAGTCTTTGCCCGTATCAACAACAAACTTCCATAACATCCGTTTCAGTCTCTGATTAAACCGCTTCACTAGTCCATCAGTTTGGATGGTACGGAGTAGTTTTTATGGAGGTGATGCTAAGTTGTTTCTGGAAGAGGTGCATCAGTCTGGATGTAAAGTTGGTGCCCTGCTCAGTCAGGATCTCATCAGTATTCCTATCCGTGAGAACAACTGCACCAGGGCTCGCAGGATAGCAGGTGCAGTGATGGTCCTTAGCAGGAAAGCCTCTGAAAACCAGATGGCGTAGTCACAGATGACTAAAATGGACTGTGACCACCACTGCTTTTAACCAGGAGCCCCACAATGTCCATGGCTTTCCTTTGGAAGGTAGTGGAGATCACAGGGAGAGGCTGCAAGAAAGCACGTTCAGACTTACATGGAGAGTATATTTTCTGGCATGTGGGACATGTGGCGCAATAGTGTTGGACATCCCTATATATTGACGGCCAATAAAACCGTGAGCTAATGCGCAAAAATGTTTTATGCCGACCATGGTGTCTAGCCCAAAGGAGTTTGTGTGCTAGGTGCATTACAAGGGTTCTACAGTTTACAAGTACCACAAGATGTTTGCACTCATTATCAACACTGTACAATACCCCATTGTCAACAACCAACATCTTTTTCCCCACACAATTTTTGGATTCAGTTCCCACTTTAACAAACAGAGGTTTAAGAGTTTCATCTTTGTATTGCAACACATAAATATTTTCAGGCATATCCCACATGTTAGTTAACAACAGGTTCTTATTTTCTGGTTTATCAGACCACAACTGTTTCTCAAATCGTCGTTGACGGTGAGACTTTCTTGGCCCTTTGGTGCCCCCCTCACACAGACCACCACCAAAGTCCGGTAGAGGTTGGACGTCGGCCTTTGCCTGGGCATGTGTAATGACCGGACAGGAAACATTCCACACAGATTCTCCATTCCCCCTGGGATCAGTTTTCTTCACAGGTTCCTTTTCATGCAATGAGTATATGAGCACTGGAAAGTACCATCCAATAATAGTGTCCACTGGTAGATTCTCTACCACTCCAACAGTCAATAAGTACGGTTGTTCCGCAATGTTTACAGTGACATCAACTGTGGGGTAGGGATTATCCCCATGTACAGACAGATTGTCCCCAGGTTTACTGTAGTCCTCACTGCCTACTGGCACATTGTTTTGCTTAACCAGTGAAACAAAACTATCAGTGTCTAACAATGCTGCAACCTTTTGTCCATTGACATAAATTGTTTTGAATCGCTGCACTCCATCCTCATGTCGATCATAAACAACTGACTCTGATCGAGGCGGATACCACGCACCATTAATTTTAGTTTTTCACACAGGACAGACTGAGGCCTTATGCCCTGGCTGCTGGCAATAAAAACAAACCAGATCCGTAGCAGGTCCTCGTTGGTTAGGGACAATGTTGGTGGTGCCACCTGGTTGTTCGTAGCTTGCCTCTCGCCTGGTGGGTCGTGACGGAAGAAGTTGGGGTGGTACTCGATAAGAGATGATGGCAGGCCGGACAGCCGGTCCTCCTTTGCGAGCGTTGAGGTACTGGAGAGCAAGCTTATCTGCCGTGTGACCATCAGGGGGTTCATGTTCCTTTACCCAGGTCCTTACTTCCGCCGGAAACATTTGCAGGAGCTGCTCCAAGATGATGGCCTCGCCAATTTCTTCTTTGGTGTGCTCCTCTGGCCTCACCCAGCCGATAAAGACCCTTGAGGAGGTGGTAGGTCTCCATAGGGTTTTCGCCTGATGGAACTGATGAAAATAGGAACTGTTGGCGGTAGGTTTCAGGGGAGATATAAAATTTTGCCAACAGAGCTGCCTTTAAGTCCATATAACAATGGTCTCTCTCCTCGTCCATAGCTGTGTAGGCCTCTAGCTCTTTGCCTGTTAGCAGGGGCACAAGCTGACAGGCCCACATGCCTTCTGGCCACCGCCAGGTTTTCTCTATCCGCTCATAGCACAGTAAGTAATTCTCAATATCTTCCCCAATTTGGCACTGTGGAATTTTGGACTCACTGTAATGTCTCCATTCTGGTGTGGGTCTGCTATCGGGGTCCATCACAATGTTCAAGGACATTCAGTTTGCCTCGGGCCCCATGTCTCCCTCGTGGAACACAGTCCTTTGGCCTCCAGGTGTTAATAGTCCTATTCTGGGGCTGCTGCCGGGTCCTGTGCTTGGCATAGCTAGAGGGTCACATACATGTCGTGCAGGTGGTACGCTGGGTACAGGGGATACAGGTTGCAGGGATGCAGGTTGAGACCACTGTTGCTCTGTTCCTGGAAGGGAAGCCCTCAGTCCCTCAAACAGGACCTCCTCCCTTCTGTGCTGACCTGCGAGAAATTCCCTCATCAGGGCCAGCATTTCTCCTCCAGGCTGAAACACCGTATTTGCGTCTTCCCCTCCTCCGCTTCCGAGGCCGTCTCCCATGCCCTCTCTGTAGCTAGTTCCTCTTCCGGCTTTTGCCAGGCGTTGTGACCTAGCGAGCGAATGAGGGAAAGCATGTGTATGTGGAGGCAGTCGCACTGCCCGCGATCAGAAACGGACGTGCTTTGTCACAAAGGGGTTCAATGTGAGCCGCTTGTCACAAACAAAGAAACGCTTAGGCTCACCAAATCAAACAATAGTTTTAATAATACGATTATATTTTCATCCAATTAGAAACATACATAGATGTTACAACAGTGTTAACCCCTACTGCGCCTGCTCCTACAGTAATGACAAGTGAGATTTTCAAACTAAGGACAAAAATTCCTCCTCTTCTCTTTTTACAGCTGCTGCATTTCTTCATGGATACATCATTTCTATTGAGTTAAACACCACAGGTGTAGCAGTAATTGATCATCTCAGGTCTCTTCTGGGTAACAGCACTTACCCCATCAGTGTCAACAACAACACACAAATAGATGGCATCAATATTTCTACAGGTAATAGTTGTCAGTATTTGGTTTTAAATGTTAAAGTTTTTGGTCATACATCACCTACTACATTATACTCAGCTCCAGTTTTGACTATTTTGGTAAAACAAAACTTATAAACAAAGTGTAGTTTAGCTACAAAAGTGATTTGTCTTGAAACAGTATTATACAATTGTTATTGTTTTAAATTGATGTCTCCAGTGTGCTCCCTGAGCAGCGCTGGTTACCAGTGCACCTGTGAGGAGCAGTACCGTTGGTCATGTGACCTGTGTTTGTCCTATGGATCATGTGACAACATCAGTGATAACAGCTGTGGATGTATCAGAGGCCTTCCTCCTGACGGACAGTACTGCCAGCCTCTTCACAGCAGTAAGCTTTTTACTGACAACACAGGACAGAAATAATGACCACACTGTAGGATTATACAGGAGTCTTGTATTTACCCAGAATTCTCTCCGTTTATCATCAGACTTCACAGCGTGTCCAACAACTACCCCGCCAACAACCACAGGTAACCGATGGGACATTGTATTGAATTTACTGAAAATAATACTTCTGCCTCTAACAGCCTTTATATGAAGTTAACACATTTTTTAAATAAAGTAACTTGATATTTCTTGAACTGTTTTATAGTCACATCTCCTAATGCCACGACAGAAATGAACATAACCACACTCACAACTGTACCACCGACTAGTAAGTATTAAGAACACTAAAAGGTTTATTTCAGATATTCTTTAAATGTAGAAATGGATATTGTATTTATGATATTTCCACTTTAGACGCTACAACAGCTTTTATCAGCACAACACCAGCCCCTGTAATAACAACATTATTAGAAACTGTTTCATGTAAGAGCTTTAAAATCATAATGGCTTCCTGCTTTCAAAAGTGTTTTCTTAATCAATTACTGATTTACTTTACAGACCCAACATCTAATGCCACAACAGAAATAAATACTCCCACAACTGTACCTATTACCAGTAAGTATTTAGACACAAATATTATTTATGACAATGGTTCCTGACATGTGCAAGTGGATCTTATTAGTTTCCATTAATTACTGTAGAACAATGTAAGTCGCTTTGGATAAAAGCGTCTGCTAAATGAATAAATGTAAATGTAATATTTCACACCAGACGTTACAACAGGTTTTAACAGTACAACACCAGCCCCTGTAGAAACAACATTACTGACAACTCTAGCAAGTAAGTCTTTATAACAACAAAGTTTTACTTTAATAATAAGTAATTTTTCTTTACAGACACAACGATGAATGCTACGACAGAATTGAGCACAACACCCACAACTGCACCATCCACTGTCACCAGTGAGTAATCCCAAACCATAGTGTTACGGAGCTCTTTAAATATACAGGCGTAGTCAGAAATTGTGTGTCAAGAGTTGTTTTTTCTGCCAGTTCTAAAGTGTTACAAGAGTCCAAAATTCCTTTAAATGGTCTTAGCAGGACCCACATCAGCCATGTTACCTCTACTGTAACTGGTTATCAACAACCCCAAGGTCTGAAATGGGCCCTCTTTTATCCCCCTTTGCCCCTCCCACTGTGCTTCATTATTTTGTAAATACTAAATAAGGAAAGAAAACATTGATTGCCCCCTGACATCAACTCATCCACAGTGCATCAACTCTATACACAATATAAATACCACAAACACAATAAGACAAAAGTGAAATGTACATAGAAAGGTATTTAATGTCTCTAGTCATGGGATGAGCGCAACCGTGCAAACACAATACATTTAACGCACCAGGAAGTTCTGGCTCGGTTTGACCACGCTGCCCACACATGGGAAGAGGAAGAAAAAAAAGTAAGTGAGTCTCTGTGTGTATGGTTGCGTGTATGGTTGGAGCGATGAACAAATGAGTGAAAGGGCCAGGTACCATCTGGTTAAGCGGCTGTTGTGATCCTTCATGGTGTTAATCCACGTCAAGGCGCGATGATCCTTTTCAAGATTAAACTCCCGTCCCAGCAGGTAGTTCTGCAAGCTCTCCAATGCCCATTTGATAGCTCCGTGTAGTCCGAATGGCATCACGGTGAACTGATACAGGCCAACTGGTGTCTGGAATGCTGTGTAGGGCCGCAGTGATCCATCTTTTTTTAAAACAATGACCACAGGGCAACACCACTCAGAGTGGGACAGTTCAATGACTCCGAGCCGCAACATTTCCATGTTATCATCCTGGAACTTTCCCACCAGCTGCTGTGGAACTCAGTAAGGCCTCTGGCGGCTTGGGTTTCCATCCTTTAATTGGATGACATGCTCCACCACTGTAGTCTTGCCAGGACTTGCACTGAACAGCGAGGATACCTTCTTGAAGGTCTGCAGTAGCTGTGTGGTTTGCTTTGGGGTGAGATGGAACAGGGATTGGGAAGCCAAAGTGGTCAGGTCCTCCAGTCTGGTCTCCCACTCCTCCTCTTCCTCCTCTGGTTAAATTTTCCGAATAAACAGGACTTTTGCCGGGGCCTGGATTGAGCGTTCTCTTCACTACTTTAACAAGTTAAGGTGATACGTCTGTTTAGACTTCTTGTTATCTGGGTGCAGCACCTCGTAAGTGACTGGTCCTGCTTTTAGTGTAAGGACCCTGCCACTTGGCCTAAAGTTTGTGGGTGGAAGACGGAAGAGCAGCAACATTTTCTGGCCTGGATGCAGGTGACGGCTCCGGGCTTGGCAGTTGTGTCATGTCTTTTGGGACTTCTGAGCTTCTCGCAAGTTCTCCTCAGCCTCCTCTAAATAGTTTGCCAGTCTCTCTCTCATCTCCAGGACAACCCGGACAATGCTTCTGTCATTTCGCACTGCGAGCTGGCCCTCCCATTCTTTGCGGAGTAGATCTAATAGGCCTTGAATGTCCCAGGCGTACAATAGTTCAAATGGGGAAATTCCTGTTGACGCCTGTGGGACCTCTCGATAGGCGAATAGCACAAACGGCAGCCAACGGTTGCAGTCTTTGCCCGTATCAACAACAAACTTCCGTAACATCCGTTTCAGTCTCTGATTAACCCGCTTCACTAGTCCATCAGTTTGGATGGTACGGAGTGGTTTTGATGGAGGTGATGCTAAGTTGTTTCTGGAAGAGGTGCATCAGTCTGGATGTAAAGTTGGTGCCCTGCTCAGTCAGGATCTCATCAGTATTCCTATCCGTGAGAACAACTGCACCAGGGCTCGCAGGATAGCAGGTGCAGTGATGGTCCTTAGCAGGAAAGCTTCTGAAAACCAGATGGCGTAGTCACAGATGACTAAAATGTACTGTGACCACCACTGCTTTTCACCAGGAGCCCCACAATGTCCATGGCTTTCCTTTGGAAGGGAGTGGAGATCACAGGGAGAGGCTGCAAGAAAGCACGTTCAGACTTACATGGAGAGTATATTTTCTGGCATGTGGGACATGTGGCGCAATAGTGTTGGACATCCCTATATATTGACGGCCAATAAAACCGTGAGCTAATGCGCAAAAATGTTTTATGCCGACCAAGGTGTCTAGCCCAAAGGAGTTAGCCTGGCTCCGCCCTCCTACGTACTTCCGCTCAATTTCATTTCGCTTTAGTACTTAGTCTGGGATCGCTGTATATTCTTAGGTTTCTAGAAATCAATTTTTTGTAGGACCAATCAGCGAACAGAGGGAGTGACTTGTTGTTTCCAGTCGGTTTCGGCGCATGACATACGTCACGACAACACGTTAGCGATTGGCTATGGCAGATCCTGTGACTCTGGGCAGATCCAATAGTTTTAAACTTCAACAGAGTTCCCGCATACAAGGAAGTAAACGCTTGTCAATGGAGCGAGGCCAGACTCTCTGTACAAATGAAATGTACGAGAGTCTGGTAGAACCAGGCTACAAAGGAGTTTGTGTGCTAGGTGCATTACAAGGGTTCTACAGTTTACAAGTACCACAAGATGTTTGCACTCATTATCAACACTGTACAATACCCCATTGTCAACAACCAACATCTTTTTCCCCACACAATTTTTGGATTCAGTTCCCACTTTAACAAACAGAGGTTTAAGTGTTTCATCTTTGTATTGCAACACATAAATATTTTCAGGCATATCCCACATGTTAGTTAACAACAGGTTCTTATTTTCTGGTTTATCAGACCACAACTGTTTCTCAAATCGTCATTGACGGTGAGACTTTCTTGGCCCTTTGGTGCCCTCCTCACACAGACCACCACCAAAGTCCGGTAGAGGTTGGACGTCGGCCTTTGCCTGGGCATGTGTAATGACCGGACAGGAAACATTCCACACAGATTCTCCATTCCCCCTGGGATCAGTTTTCTTCACAGGTTCCTTTTTATGCAATGAGTATATGAGCACTGGAAAGTACCATCCAATAATAGTGTCCACTGGTAGATTCTCTACCACTCCAACAGTCAATAAGTACGGTTGTTCCGCAATGTTTACAGTGACATCAACTGTGGGGTAGGGATTATCCCCATGTACAGACAGAATGTCCACAGGTTTACTGTAGTCCTCACTGCCTACTGGCACATTGTTTTGCTTAACCAGTGAAACAAAACTATCAGTGTCTAACAATGCTGCAACCTTTTGTCCATTGACATAAATTGTTTTGAATCGCTGCACTCCATCCTCATGTCGATCATAAACAACTGACTCTGATCGAGGCGGATACCACGCACCATTAATTTTAGTTTTTCACACAGGACAGACTGAGGCCTTATGCCCTGGCTGCTGGCAATAAAAACAAACCAGATCCGTAGCAGGTCCTCGTTGGTTAGGGACAATGTTGGTGGTGCCACCTGGTTGTTCGTAGCTTGCCTCTCGCCTGGTGGGTCGTGACGGAAGAAGTTGGGGTGGTACTCGATAAGAGATGATGGCAGGCCGGACAGCCGGTCCTCCTTTGCGAGCGTTGAGGTACTGGAGAGCAAGCTTATCTGCCGTGTGACCATCAGGGGGTTCATGTTCCTTTACCCAGGTCCTTACTTCCGCCGGAAACATTTGCAGGAGCTGCTCCAAGATGATGGCCTCACCAATTTCTTCTTTTGTGTGCTCCTCTGGCCTCACCCAGCCGATAAAGACCCTTGATGAGGTGGTAGGTCTCCATAGGGTTTTCGCCTGATGGAACTGATGAAAATAGGAACTGTTGGCGGTAGGTTTCAGGGGAGATATAAAATTTTGCCAACAGAGCTGCCTTTAAGTCCATATAACAATGGTCTCTCTCCTCGTCCATAGCTGTGTAGGCCTCTAGCTCTTTGCCTGTTAGCAGGGGCACAAGCTGACAGGCCCACGTGCCTTCTGGCCACCGCCAGGTTTTCTCTATCCGCTCATAGCACAGTAAGTAATTCTCAATATCTTCCCCAATTTGGCACTGTGGAATTTTGGACTCACTGTAATGTCTCCATTCTGGTGTGGGTCTGCTATCGGGGTCCATCACAATGTTCAAGGACATTCAGTTTGCCTCGGGCCCCATGTCTCCCTCGTGGAACACAGTCCTTTGGCCTCCAGGTGTTAATAGTCCTATTCTGGGGCTTCTGCCGGGTCCTGTGCTTGGCATAGCTAGAGGGTCACATACATGTCGTGCAGGTGGTACGCTGGGTACAGGGGATACAGGTTGCAGGGATGCAGGTTGAGACCACTGTTGCTCTGTTCCTGGAAGGGAAGCCCTCAGTCCCTCAAACAGGACCTCCTCCCTTCTGTGCTGACCTGCGAGAAATTCCCTCATCAGGGCCAGCATTTCTCCTCCAGGCTGAAACACCGTATTTGCGTCTTCCCCTCCTCCGCTTCCGAGGCCGTCTCCCATGCCCTCTCTGTAGCTAGTTCCTCTTCCGGCTTTTGCCAGGCGTTGTGACCTAGCGAGCGAATGAGGGAAAGCATGTGTATGTGGAGGCAGTCGCACTGCCCGCTGTAGCAGATCAGCCTCCAGAACGCCACACGGATTATAACATTTGTTTAATCACTTACAGACCTCCAAACTGTTTCACTAAGGGTCTTCAAGATTAACAACTGTTTCACCATCGGCCTCCAGAGACAGGCCGTGGATGTAAATCTTGAGTAGAAGACATGCTAACCCCGTTTTCTTTCAGATAAAAGGACACAAACGTGTTTTGCCAAGGACAGGAAACGTTATTAATGACTTTGTTTTTGCTTTTATAAGAATTGGAACTTCGTTCTACCCAGCACCGTGTCAAAGGTGACACATGGAACACCAAAGACCGCTAGGTACCATGTCGAAAAGCCATAAATTCTGTGAGATAACATTGTTGATTCAGCTTTACCCAGAACCTCATAGCTATCCTGAAGGACGGAGGAATGCGTTTGATCCAACCAAAACTAAGTTTTGTATGGTCAAACACTACCCCCTTTTGGTTTAACTGGACAAATGACTCTGCATTCAAGAAGGACATTTGGTGTTATTTCATTAAAGGACATTTTGTTATTTTATTACTTAGAAAGATTGTGAATGTACTAACAATTATACTGTTTGTTTCCAAGATGCAGAGTTTTACAAGGCAACTAATTCCTTATTCCATTTCTACAGAGTTACGTTTTATGTTAATAAAATGTAATGAATATATGTTTTTATAATAAGTCTGACAAATGTTTCTTTGCATAATCCTGCAAGTACAAATGTTTTTGTGTGTTTAACGAAAACCATGGAAAATAGGGTGAAACAAAAGGAATGTTAAGACTTAGTTTAAACATTTAGACTCCCCCCCAAAGCAATGCCTTCCTTCGCAAGACACACCCCGTCCAGAGGTGTTAAAACTGGCGCACAGCCAAAAACACGCTCTCTGCGGCTCTCGCTACTCTTCGTCTCCTCTTCACTTCGCACTGGACCTCTTGTCCGTTCAGGGCCGTAGGCCCTCGAAACCCTTTCAAGCTCCGGACCTCGTGTAACGAGTAAATTTTCTTTGTACTTTAAAGCCTGCAAGTTTAGCTTGCCGCGATAAAGTTTCCTTCACACAGCTGCTCAAAGTAGCTTACTTCCTGCCAGCCTGCCAACAAAGGAAGTTGCCTCGCTTTTATTTTTGAAGATTTCCTGCCTGCTCAAGAGTTAGCTTGACTAAAATCTAACTTTCTCGAGCAAGTTTAAGCCAGCAACACAGCCGCTAAACCTTCTCCAGTGGACTTCGCAACAACTTTGAAAGACTCAATTTTACTCGGTGTACGACGCTGATGCTAAAAGGCTTGGCTAGTCGTGACAGTAACGAGACGCTCTTTGAATCTCCCGGGCCTACGGCGGCCCCTCTGGAGAGTGGAAACAGAAGGCCATCCTGGAGGCGACAAAAGTCACCGGATGCGACAGGGTTCTGCAGAACCCCTCTGGAGTCCTAGTCGCTAAGACCTGAGACCGAATACTACCCCAGGGTGAGTCAAAACGTTACACAAGTTTGGCGTCTAAACTGTCTAAACATAGTAGCCTTAGCATCAGAAACCGGCGTCATCGAACCCCTCTAAACGCTCCGTAAAATCCCCTCAGTTAATAATAGAATCAATAATCAATAATTCCTTTTGTTTCACAAAATCCTCTGAAAGCAAGTTTATCGTTCTTTGATTTACCCATTTATGTGTCAATAACTATTCCTTTGTGTCATTTCCCCTGTCATTATTCACTGTTTAACTTTATAATCTTTAATAAAACCCCATAAAGACATTTAATGTTTCATTGTTTAATTGAGAACTTTCGAAAACGAGAAGAATTTACTACCTTTAGATTAATGAGACTAGGCTAAACAGTTTCTCTGGATCTGTTCAAAACTAGAGTGGTGCCCCGAAAGAAATTAATATTTTCATAAACAAAATATTAATTATTAATTTTCATAATTCATATTCATATTAATTATTCATCAACGAGACCATATTCACTACAGTATTATTTTTGACGCCCCGCGTGAGGCTCGGAAGAATTTTCTTGATTAAACATTAGAATCACTCAATATCCAAAGTCTTTACAAAATTGCTGTCCACTAAAAGCTGTGCCTTTGTTGTGCTGTTGCTTAGCAATGCGTTTAACCGCGTGCGTGTGTGTGTGTGAGAGATGTGCTTTTGTTTGTTTAAGTGTGAAGCGCTGTCGAAATTGCTAATTCAAATCGTACCAGCTGGACTGATATTGTTTTGAATTACAATTACTATTGTACGTACATTTATGGCCAGAGCATTAATCAAGTACTTGTTAAAAGTTGCTTAGAGTCTGTTACAAAGCTTAGAGACTCTGCAAATTGCATGCATGTTAAACACACGAGCCAAAGTGTGTAACTTATATGGGCCCGAGACAAAAAGCTAATTGCTGTGCTACGCCAGAGTTAAGTTAAAATTGTCTCTCACAAGTTGGAAAAAATTGCGCGTTACACCGAATTTATAAGAAAACTTGTCTTGCCTAAGGCTTATGAGCCTGGGTGTATTTTGCTGGAGGCCTTCACAGCCTAGCTAACTGTGAAAACCCTCCCCCTAAAAGCCACGTGGGCTGCCGTGCGTTTTGTCTAAAAACGTGGTTTGAGCCTGCTGTGGTAAATGTGCTTGTGTTTAAAACGTGGTCTTGTATAAAGCGCTGCTGTGTTTAAACCGCGGGTTTAACAAGTTGTAGACGCGTCCCAAGTCAGTCTCTGACTGGAGCTAAAAACAAACTTTGCCCCGGCACCCTCAAAGGGGCGTGCCGGAGACTTCACTCCGGAAGCCAGAGACTCACGAGTCTCTATCGCCCCCTAGCGGAAAGAAGTGGTAAAACCACTGACTCACGAGAGTCTTTATCGCCCCCTTGCGGAAAGAAGTAGTAAAACCACAGACACCAGTTTCTACTGCCCCTAGCGGAAGAGAAGTGCGAAACTTCTAAAAATCTCTGAGAGGAGCTCTACGTCTCTCTCTGGTGGTCACTCAACGGAATTACACCTTTTTCCTCAATAGTGACTAATTCAAGTTTAAGAACTTGACACCTGAGTAATTTAAGCTTTCATTGACACTGAAATGCCTGATTGACTTAACATAAAAAGTGAATTACTCTGCTTTATTAACAACTGCTGAACGGCTATCAAGCTGTTTCACTTCTGTTAATACATTTGTCTTGTTAAATACACAAATCTGCAATGCAATACTGCTTTTGAAAATAACTGCCTGTGTTTAACAACCTTGAATGCACAATAGGAGTTAACTAACAATTGTGACATTTTAATGAACATTGCATCTGCTTTTGGAAAATTTTTTGATGCTAAACCTGCATTTAATTTGATTGATTAATTTGTCTTGATTAACAATTTAAGACTGCTTTTGTGACTTTCCTATCTACCCAGGATTTGTCACATTGGAATGCTAACGCTAACAGCTTACTAACACTACGACAACCCTGCTGTTACGTCTGAACAGACGTAACCCTGCACGAATTTTGTCATAGCTGTAATTTAAAAGCTGATTACCTGCATGAATTGTTAGATTAAACCCACTGATCCTGCACTGTTAATTTTACAAATTAGCAAAGCAGCATCCCAGCACTGTCAACCCTCATTAACGTTCACACCACTAGGCTATTGCTAAATAGTCACTGTTAATACTCACATAAGGTCATTTCACTCACAAATAGACTTTATACTAACTTCCACTTCAACAATTCCTTCTTTTATTACTTTCAATCTGACTTATTTGACTTAATACCCCTTTTTATTTTAATTTAATTGGAATTTATTTTATTTTAAAGAAAATAAAATGTTAACTTTAATTTTTATTCCTTTATTATTTTTTTTTATTATTTACACTTTTACTCAGATTTTCAAAAATCCTTTTACAGTCTGCTTGAGTTTTACGCGCCTTCTTCGTAACACTCCACAAGTAGTAACTCTCTCCTTGCAGTTAAAACGTAATCTAACAATAACTCACTTTCTCAGAGAAACCCCATTTCTCAACAAGTCTGACTCACAGTCTACAGGTTCTGGTAGTCCCATCAAGCTTCTGGATCACTTAGACTCAGCTCTAAATGATTTAACAGAACAGGTGCTACCCCAATATGTTGATGAGATTCAGACCACACCTCCCAACGAGCTAGATTCAGTTCTTAGCTCCTTGATTAGCATTGCGCTAACCTCTAAGCCAAAAGACAAGGATCTAACTAAGCTGTTAGGTCAAATGGCTATTGTTATGCGCGCAGCAGAAACACGCTGAGGATCTCCTGGCACGCAGCCACGAGAAGATCCAGGTCCAGAAACAGGACCTCGCCCGCTTCCAACGCGATATCAAGACATTGAATCAGGAACTCCAGCTGACCCAAGGAGCCCTGGAGAATTCTGAAAAACAAACACAAGAGCCACAAACTCTAGTTCAAACTCTCCTAAGGGAAGACCTGGAATTTGAGGAGTTACACACAAAACTCCATAAAACTGAGGAAACCCTCAGCGACTTAAAGAAAGAGCTGAGCGACACGAGAGAGTCCCTGAGTGCACGGGTAGAGGCCCTCACTCAACAAGGTGACTTAGACCGCCAGCTTATTGAACAACTTCAGGCGCGCCTGACAGAGGACGCCCAGACACAACCAGGTAAGAATATGGAGTTTAAAAGCACTCCAAACCAAGTGCTGGTTACCCCGGCATACAAACCTGTTAGGCCAAAGGAAAACTCCCAGAAGGGAGCCACTTCACTAACTAATCCAATTTTGCGACCACTACCGCGCCTGGACGCAACGGAAAGAGTACCAACCGGAGCCGAGAGCCCGGCCGTCTTTCCGCGAGCTTCCACAGGTAGGCATTCGGATTACTTCGCACTACCAACAGGTAGGCAATCGGACTTTGTCCCACAACCAGCTTTGAAACAGAGACATCTGGACTACGGTCCCACAAACAGAGACTTTGACAAAATTGCGCGTCATATCACTCGCTTTGAGCCCCATCAAGGAGCGTCTCATGACGTGAGTGCTTATCTTCGCGACATTGAAGTCTACCTACAAAGAATACCCAATGTTACTGTCGTGGACAAAATCTTTCTGATAAAACTAACATCAAGCAGAGATGTTAGTAGCTTCATCGAACGTCAACCTCCTGAGGTCCAAGCTGACTTTGATCTCCTTAGTCAGTCCCTCATGGAGGAATTCTCAGACGTTACAACGAATGTGGGACTGACAGCCGCCCTAACAATCAAACAGGCACGGCAAGAGTCACCACAGATATATTATCATCGGCTACGCAAAAGCTACTTTGGTCCACTCAACGAACCAAACATGGAGGAGGATAAAAACTTCAAAACACTCTTTGTGCAAAACCTCCATCCAACTACCAGCCATCATCTTGGCGTTTCTGCATGCCCACAAACGCAGACCAGCCGCCAACTTCGCGAGCTGGCAATGCGGGCATTTACTAAACAGATGCTGAGGCAGACTAAACGTCAAAAGCCAGACACTCTCATCACCGTAGATCAGAGTCTAGCGCTCGAAGGAGCGCCGACCTCCAATCCAAGTGGCCCAGGAGCCTCCGCTTTCCAGACAGGAAAGAGGGACCTCGACCACACAAAGAGAGCCAGGTCAACACCCGACCTGGCCTGAACGTAAGTTCAAAGACCAGGGCCCTCAATGGAAACCTCGGTTCGAAAATAAATTTCAACCAATCCAAACCGTAACCAAGGGGTCCTATCAAAACCGCGACGACAGGAGAAACCATTATCGTCTGTCCCAAGACCAACGATCATCAGGTAGCTCACCTGTCGAGCAGCGAAAATCATCGCGAGGACCGAGCCCCTGAAACTCAGACTGATCGCGTGGGAAACCCCACGGCGATAGGAGTCTGACTACAGAGGAGGCTCGGGCCATCGACGCATACTCAAACAAATGCGCGAAAAGTCCAAGGACAAGGCTGAGCTGTATACGGTGGAGGCCTCTAAGGCCCCGATTCAGAAACAGTCTCAACCAATCCAAGCCGACTTAACACGCAACGAAAATACAGAGTCTACTGAAGGGAATGAACGTCTCCCAGACCTGTACTTAGGCTCTTGCGATCCAGAGCCACTCAATGACATTGTCCAGGACCCTAGCATGGACAACACGGAGGGAAGTGATTCAGACCACAAATACCTCAGTCCGTCTAACGCCGTCCAAGTGAACGCGTCGGGCTGTGCCATGACCACGCCACGACTATCGAATGTGAAACACCCTTTCACCAATTTCTGGGTCACCTAACTGAAAAGGGAGTAGCTCGAAAGCTTTATCTCTCTGTCTTGTTAGAAGACCACTTGACGCACGAAGCACTTCTCGACACCGCCGCTGACATCAGCCTAATTTCAGGCAACCTGTTCAGATCACTCCAGGCTATAGCGAGAAGAACCCACAGGGACTTGAAGTCCCACCCGTGCTCTGTAGAAATAAGGCCTTACTCTGATGATCGGACGATCATCAACAAGGTAGCCTTAGTCCAACTGACCATCGGACCCATGACACTGATACACCCAGTGTACGTGTCCCACCTTGACAACGTCCCACTTCTGATTGGAAAAGACGTCCTCAATCGCTTTGAACCACTGATCGATTTCAAGCAGCTGAAGATTTGGGCCCAAGTGCGAGAACCACTTCCAATCTTACTGAATGAATCTCAGTGCTATGCGATTGACAGGGAATCACCAATCGATAGGGTAGTCACCGACACCGCTGGTATAACCATGCAATCTCGGTGCGGACTAAACCCCTTTGCATCACGTGACAACTTCCTATGCACGCTGAAGGACCCATTAGCGACGACACCCCAGATCGTCAAGGGCATCACACTGGAAGCGACTCCAGTGGATGATGTCGCCATGGTCTTATGGGCTGACAAATCTGCCATCAGCCAGGAGCTGTTTAACACTCTAACGCAGATAAACCCGTGCCTGACCTTCATAAAGAAGCGCACTAGGTTCCCTGCTAACCCCACACCGACTCATGCGTTAACCGCCATCGGTCTATGCTCTGCCATCGTACGATGGAACAAAAGAGAACTGACCCACACTTTTGCTGTCATCCCTAATCTCTCACATTCAGTGTACATTGGGGCTGACATGTCAGCCTCGTCGCACAAGTCGACACCATTAACAACGTTCTCAGGTCACTGACTGGAGTATGTAAAGAATCACCTTCACTGACCAAAGGAAACTTGAGATCGGGTCAAACAATCCCCGACGTGTGTCAGGTAAGTAACGACTGCCATCTCACGATACCGCCGCGTAACATCATGGACATACGTCTGAAAGCGTTTCCAGGACAACAAGTTAACTCTTCACAAGCGTTCTTCCAACCGTCGCCTCTGTTCTTTGAGTTAGGCTTGTCTGTCCAGGCAACACCCCTGGTCGAGCTCGACGCTCGATCAACACACGTGTTAGTGCAGAATCCTACTGCCAATACCATCTTCATCCCAAAGGCCACCCCTCTCGGCTGGCTGATTGACACTAGGTTCCATGACTGTGAACTCAGAATCCCAGTCATAGGACGTATGCCACACTCACTCGCGACTGAACAACAGGAGACCGGAGTTGTCTACACAAAACCTTCCGGAGCAATCGCCATATACCCCTCACTTGTGGTCGATACCGACACTATCTGCAGGGTCGATCTGGCTGATGCTGAGGTAATGGTCGTACAGACAGGCTCCCTGCTCTCCATTGATCCTGATTCAGACAAAGACCTGAACGATCATGCAGACCTTATGCCAAAACAAGGTGCTCTAGACGGTACGCTCTGGCAATTCCAGCCAGAAACCTCGTACGATCGACCCCTTCCCACCCAACCCACCCATTCTGTCTGTCTGGTTACCCGATCTAAGGCAACCGCAACCGGTGCCTCGGCTCTGACCCCTGCAGACCCATCATCTTCCTCTCTTTCTTTCGCTGGTTCCGACCTCGTTGCCCTTCAGGCAGCGGACTCGGCAATCCACAAACTTATTCTTTACCTTTCAGACCCGGTGTCTAACCCCATCGTAGACACTGACTTTTCCTCCGACGCATATCTTAAAAAGCTATGGGCGGTGCGCGCTCAACTCCGCCTGCGTCATGGCTTGCTTGTCTACGTCTCTGACACCCTCACTTCACCTGCGTTCGTAGTGCCTCAGAGCCTGAGGGGGGTCATGCTAACGCACGCACATGACGCTCCTGTAGCAGGCCACAGAGGTGTTCGCGCAACACACCAGGCACTTCAGCAAGTGACATACTGGCCACACATGCAAACGGACGTGGCAGAATACATCAAAGGCTGCCTAGTATGCTGCCAATTTCAACCGACAAGACCACTCCATCGTGCACCCTTACAAAGAAGGGGCATTTCTTTTCCGTGGTCTGACCTCCAAATCGATTGGATGGGACCCCTGACTAAATCAACAAGGGGCAACAAATACATCCTAATGGTCACCTGTGCCTTCACTAAATGGGTGGAAGGACTTCCAGCCCCAAATGACACGGCACAGACCACAGCCTTTCTACTCATGAACCACGTGTTCTTCAGATTCGGCTTACCTTGTAAGGTCGATTCTGACCGTGGTACTCACTTCACCGCCAAGGTGATGGGACGACTGTGGCAAACCATGGGCGTGAATGGGCCGCGATCAGAAACGGACGTGCTTTGTCACAAAGGGGTTCAATGTGAGCCGCTTGTCACAAACAAAGAAACGCTTAGGCTCACCAAATCAAACAATAGTTTTAATAATACGATTATATTTTCATCCAATTAGAAACATACATAGATGTTACAACAGTGTTAACCGCTACTGCGCCTGCTCCTACAGTAATGACAAGTGACATTTTCAAACTAAGGACAAATAGAACGTCTTTTACAAGAGAAGTTGAACATGAGACTGACAAAGTTTGAGAAAAGACAGGGCTTTCATTAATTCCTCCTCTTCTCTTTTTACAGCTGCTGCATTTCTTCATGGATACATCATTTCTATTGAGTTAAACACCACAGGTGTAGCAGTAATTGATCATCTCAGGTCTCTTCTGGGTAACAGCACTTACCCCATCAGTGTCAACAACAACACACAAATAGATGGCATCAATATTTCTACAGGTAATAGTTGTCAGTATTTGGTTTTAAATGTTAAAGTTTTTGGTCATACATCACCTACTACATTATACTCAGCTCCAGTTTTGACTATTTTGGTAAAACAAAACATATAAACAAAGTGTAGTTTAACTACAAAAGTGATTTGTCTTGAAACAGTATTATACAATTGTTATTGTTTTAAATTGATGTCTCCAGTGTGCTCCCTGAGCAGCGCTGGTTACCAGTGCACCTGTGAGGAGCAGTACCGTTGGTCATGTGACCTGTGTTTGTCCTATGGATCATGTGACAACATCAGTGATAACAGCTGTGGATGTATCAGAGGCCTTCCTCCTGACGGACAGTACTGCCAGCCTCTTCACAGCAGTAAGCTTTTTACTGACAACACAGGACAGAAATAATGACCACACTGTAGGATTATACAGGAGTCTTGTATTTACCCAGAATTCTCTCCGTTTATCATCAGACTTCACAGCGTGTCCAACAACTACCCCGCCAACAACCACAGGTAACCGATGGGACATTGTATTGAATTTACTGAAAATAATACTTCTGCCTCTAACAGCCTTTATATGAAGTTAACACATTTTTTAAATAAAGTAACTTGATCTTTCTTGAACTGTTTTATAGTCACATCTCCTAATGCCACGACAGAAATGAACATAACCACACTCACAACTGTACCACCGACTAGTAAGTATTAAGAACAAAAAAAAGGTTTATTTCAGATATTCTTTAAATGTAGAAATGGATATTGTATTTATGATATTTCCACTTTAGACGCTACAACAGCTTTTATCAGCACAACACCAGCCCCTGTAATAACAACATTATTGGAAACTGTTTCATGTAAGAGCTTTAAAATCATAATGGCTTCCTGCTTTCAAAAGTGTTTTCTTAATCAATTACTGATTTACTTTACAGACCCAACATCTAATGCCACAACAGAAATAAGTACTCCCACAACTGTACCTATTACCAGTAAGTATTTAGACACAAATATTATTTATGACAATGGTTCCTGACATGTGCAAGTGGATCTTATGAGTTTACATTTTTTATTGTAAAATTCCACACCAGACGCTACAACAGGTTTTAACAGTACAACACCAGCCCCTGTAGAAACAACATTACTGACAACTCTAGCAAGTAAGTCTTTATAACAACAAAGTTTTACTTTAATAAAGAATGATGTAAATAATAAGTTATTTTTCTTTACAGTCACATCTCCTAATGTCACGACAGAAATGAACATAACCACACTCACAACTGTACCACTGACTAGTAAGTATTATGAACAAAAAAAAGGTTTATTTCAGATATTCTTTAAATGTAGAAATAATATATATATATAATATGCATAATAAAGTTCCATCCATCCATCCATCTTCTACCGCTTATCCGGGGCCGGGTCGCGGGGGCAGCAGTCTAAGCAGAGACGCCCAGGCTTCCCGCTCCCCAGACACTTCCTCTAGCTCTTCCGGGGAAATACCGAGGCATTCCTAGGCCAGCCGAGAGACATAGTCCCTCCAGCGTGTCCTAGGTCTTCCCCGGGGTCTCCTCCCGGTGGGACTTGCCCGGAACACCTCCCTAGGGAGGCGTCCAGGAGGCATCCGAAACAGATGCCCGAGCCACCTCATCTGGCTCCTCTCAATGTGGAGGAGCACCGGCTCTACTTTGAGCTCCTCCCGAGTGACTGAGCTCCTCACCTTATCTCTAAGGGAGCGCCCCGCCACTCTGCGGAGAAAGCTCATTTCAGCCGCCTGTATCCGGGATCTTGTTCTTTCGGTCATGACCCAAAGCTCATGACCATAGGTGAGAGTAGGAACGTAGAATGACGGGTAAATTGAGATCTTTGCCTTACAGCTCAGCTCCTTCTTCACCACGACAGACCGGTACATCGACTGCATCACTGCAGAAGCTGCACCGATCCGTCTGTCAATCTCACGTTCCCTCCTTCCCTCCTTCGTGAACAAGACCCCAAGATACTTGAATTCCTCCACTTGAGGCAGGATCTCTCCACCAACCTGAAGGGGGCAAGGCACCCTTTTCCGACTGAGAACCATTGTCTCAGACTTGGAGGTGCTGATCCTCATCCCAGCCGCTTCACACTCGGCTGCAAACCGCCCCAGTGAACATTGAAGGTCCTGGCTTGATGGAGCCAACAAGACAACATCATCTGCACAAAGCAGAGATGAGATCCTGTGGTCCCCAAACCAGACTCCCTCCGGCCGCTGGCTGCGCCTAAAAAATCCTGTCCATAAAGATAATGAATAGGACCGGCGCCACGAGGGACAAAGTCGAATGCCTTCTCCAGATCCACAAAGCACATGTGGACTGGTTGGGCAAACTCCCATAAACCCTCCAGCACCCTGGAGAGGGTATAGAGCTGGTCCAGTGTTCCACGACCCAGACGAAAACCGCATTGTTCCTCCTGAATCTGAGGTTCAACTATCAGTTGCATTCTCCTCTCCAGTACCCTGGCACTTTCCCGGGGAGGCTGATGATTGTGATCCCTCTGTAGTTGGAACACACCCTCCGGTCCCTCTTCTTGAAAAGAGGGACCACCACCCCGGTCTGCCAGTCCAGAGGTACTGTCCACAACCGCCACGCGATGTTGTAGAGGCGTGTCAACCAAGACAGTCGTACAACATCCAGAGACTTGAGGTACTCAGGGCGTATCTCATCCAACCCTGGTGTCTTGCCACCGAGGAGCTTCCCAACTACCTCAGTGACTTCGGCCTGGGTGATGGACGAGTCCACCTCCGAACGCTCGGCCTCTGCTTCCTCAGTGGAAGACGTGTTGGTGGGGTTGAGGATATCCTCGAAGTATTCCTTCCACCGTCCAACAATATTCCCAGTTGAAGTCAGCAGCACTGCTTCCCCCTCCTGAGGCGCCGGACGGTTTTCCACAATTTCTTTGAGGCCAATAGAGACCAATAGTCCTTTTCCATGGCCTCACCGAACTCCTCCCAGACCCTAGTTTTATCCTCCACCCGGGCTGCAGTCCGCTTGGCCTGCCGGTACCTATCAGCTGCCTCAGGAGTCCCACGAGCCAACCAGGCTCGGTAGGTCTCCTTCTTCAGCTTGACGGCATCCCTTACTTCCGGTGTCCACCACTGGGTTCGGGGGTTGCCGCCACGACAGGCACCGGAAACTTTTCGGCCACAGCTTCGAGTGGCCGCATCGACAATGGAGGTCGAGTACATGGTCCACTCGGACTCAATGTCTCCAACCTCCCTCGGGATCTGTTTGAAGCTCTGCCGGAGGTGGGAGTTAAAGATCTTTCTGACAGGGGGCTCTGCCAAACGTTCCCAACAGACCCTTACAGTGCGTTTGGGCCTGCCGAGTCTGTCCAGCTTTATCCCCCGCCATCGGATCCAACTCACCACCAGGTGGTGATCAGTTGACAGCTCCGCCCCTCTCTTCACCCGAGTGTCCAAGACATACGGTCGGAGGTCAGATGAAACAACTACAAAGTCGATTATCGATCTCCGGCCTAGGGTGTCCTGGTGCCATGTGCACTGGTGGACACCCTTATGCTTGAACATGGTGTTCGTTATGGACAAACTGTTACTAGCACAGAAGTCCAATAACAGAACACCGCTCGGGTTCAGATCAGGGGGGGCCGTTCCTCCCAATCACGCCCCTCGAGGTGTCACTGTCGCTGCCCACGTGAGCGTTGAAGTCCCCCAGTAGAACGACGTAGTCCCCGGTCGGAGCACTTTCCAGCTCCCTTCCCAGAGACTCCAAGAAGGCCGGGTACTCTGCACTGCCATTTGACCCGTAAACACAAACAACAGTAAGAGACCCATCCCCGACCCGAAAGTGCAGGGAAGTGACTCTCTCGTTCACCGGGGTGAACTCCAACACATGGCGGCTGAGCTGGGGGGCTATAAGCTAGCCCACACCAGCCCGCCGCCTCTCACCGCAGGCAACTCCAAAGTAGTGGAGAGTCCAGCCTCTCTCGAGGAGTTGGGTTCCAGAGCCCAAGCTGTGCGTGGAGGTGAGCCCGACTATCTCTAGTTGGTATCTCTCAACCTCCCGCACAAGTTCAGGCTCCTTCCCCGCCAGCACCAGATTCCGTGTCCGGGGATTTGGTCGTCGAGGCCTCCGCCTTTGACTGCCACCCAATCCACTTTGCACCGGCCCCTTAGGGTACCTCCTGCAGGTGGTGGGCCCATGGGAGGCATAATAAAAAAGTTCTCTATTCTCTATAAAGTTCTCTATTCAAATCTGTTTTTGAATAATTTTTAGCTGATTTATTTTACAGAAACAACAACTAATACTACGACAGAAGTGAACACAACCACACTCACAACTGTACCACCCACTATTAAGTATTTAGAAAAAAAAGTTTTATTTCCATTTTTGACACTACAACAGCTTTTAACAATACAACACTAGCCCCTTTAATAACAACATTATTAACAACTTTTTCAAAAATAACTAAAATGATTTTGTGATATAACTAGTTTCAAACACATTTGTTTAAATAACATAAATTCATCTTTCTATTAAACTATTTTCACAGACACAACAGAAATGAACACAACAACTTCCACAACTGAACAACCTACCAGTAAGTGTTCAGACACAATTATTATTTATGACAGGGGTCTTCAACTAAAATCAGTCGAGGTCCGCTTAATGAACTTTCCTTATTGTGAGTGGTCCAGAAAATTTAACAAAATCAAAAGAGGCTCCTTCAGGAATGTGTGAGAACATTTTAAATACAAAACCATCAACTTAAGCCAAAACATATAGTCTTGTACTGTATTTTTCTGTTAAAATAAATGTTCCCTCTCTGTCCATAACAAAACATAAAAGGTCTGCCATTGCAGTGCAAACGGACCAAAAACTTAACTTTTTGACTTAAGTCGTTTCTTCTAACTTCTGGCTATACTAAACATGTTGAATTTGCCGTTGCCAGGGACTGTAAAAGGGGCTTCTACCGTCAATGGCCGCATGCTTTGTCCAAAACCATAGTAACTTGAGGACCCGAGCATGTAGACATAGCTATCCTAGGACTGCCGGTTCCAAACAATATCTTACACAATGTGCTCATAATTATGGAAAATGTCTTGTGATCCGGATCAAAGCCTCTCAACGTCTGGACACGGACCACAGCCCGCCTATTGAAGACCCCTGATTTATGACAATGGTTCCTGACATGTGGAAGCGAATCTCATTAGTTTACATTTTTTATTGTAATATTCTACACCAGACGCTACAACAGGTTTTAACTGTACAATACCAGCCCCTGTAGAAACAACATTACTGACAGTCTTTATAACAACAAAGTTTACTTTAAAAATTGTTGTAAATAATAAGTTATTTTTCTTTACAGACACAACAACTAATCCTACGACAGAAATGAGCACATCAACACCCACAACTCCACCACCTACCAGTAAATATTTAAGATCATTTTTGAATGACAGATATTTCTCACATATGGAAATGGGTATTCAATTTTAAATTTCCACTTTGAGATGCTAAAACTGTACCTCTTACCAATTAAGTATTTAGAAGACAAAAAAATGTCCATCCATCCATTTTCTTCCACTTATCCGGGGTCGGGTCAAAGGAGCAGGAGCCTAAGCAGAGACACCCAGACTTCCCTCTCTTTAGACAATTTCTTTAGCTCTTCCACAGCTCATGGCCATAAGTGAGAGTAGGACGCTAGATTGACCAGTAAATTGAGAGCTTTGCCTTGCAGCTCAGTTCCTTCTTTGCCACAAAAGACCTGTACATGGACTGCATCACTGCAGAAGCTGCACCAATCTGTTGTCAATCTCATGCTCCTTCCTTCCTTTCCTTGTGAATAAGACCCCAAGATACTTGAACTCCTCCACTTGAGGCAGGAGCTCTTTACCAACCTGAAGGGGACAAGCCACCCTTTTCTGGCTAAAAACCATTGCCTCGGACTTGGAGGTGCTGATTCTTATCCCAGCCACTTCACATGCTGAAGGTATTTGTTTGATATAGCCAACATGACAACATCATCTGCAAAAACCAGAGACGAGATCCTGTGGTCCCCAACCAGGAATCCCTCTAGCCCCTGGCTGCGCCTAGAAATCCTGTCCATAAAAATTATGAACAGGACCAGTGACAAAGGGCAGCCCTGCCGGAGTCCAACGTGCACCAGGAACAGGTCTGGCTTACTGCCGGGAACGCGAACCGAACTCTTGCTCCAGACATGCTTTCTCCAAATCCACAAAGCACAAGTGCCGGAGGTGGGAGTTGAAGATCTGTCTGACAGGCGCTTTCCAGCACCTCTCCCAGCGACTTCAAGAAGGCGGGATACTCTACGCTGCCGTTTGGCCCATAAGCACAAACAACAGTGAGAGACCTATCCCCAACCCGAAGGCACAGGGAAATGACCCTCTCGTACTCAAGAGTAGTGGAGAGTTCAGCCTCTCTCAAGGAGGCCAAAGCTGTGTGTGAAGGTGAGCTCGACTATCTCTAGTCGGTACATCTCAACCTTCCACACAAGCTCAGGCTCCTTCCCCGCCATCGTGGTGACTTTCCACCTTCCTAAGGCCAGTTCCCTTGTCCAGAGACTGGGTTGTCATGGCCCTTGCCTTTGACTGCTGCCCAATCCACTAAGCACCAGCCCCACAAAAAAAAAAATATTAAAATGTTATATATATAAGGTTTATATTTTTCACATGTGATATAATGATGATGATCTAATACTTGATTGGTTTTATATTTTCCCATTCAGACGCTACAACAGGTTTTAACAAGACAACAACAACCCCCGTATTGACAACATTTATGACAACTGTTTCAGGTAAGAGGTTTAAAATAATGTCCTCTATTCAAATCTGTTTTCAAATCATTTTCAGCTGATTAATTTTACAGAAACAACTAATACCACAACAGAAATGATCACAACAACTTCCACAACTGAACAACCTACCAGTAAGTGTTCAGACACAATTATTATTTATGACAATGGTTCCTGACATGTGGAAGTGGATCTTAATTGTGATATTCCACACCAGACGCTACAACAGATTTTATCAGCACAACACCAGCCCCTGTAGAAACAACATTATTGGAAACTGTTTCACGTAAGAGCTTTAAAATCATAATGGTATCCTGTTTTCCAATATTTTTTCTTAATTAAAGGCTAATTTACTTTACAGACACAACAACTAATACCACAACAGAAGTGAACACAACAACACCCACAAATGCACCACCTACCAGTAAGTATTTGGAAGACCATTTTTGAATGACAATTTTTTCTCATATGTGGAAATGGGTATTCTATTTTTATATTTCTACTTTAGACACTACAACAGCTTTTAACAACACAACACCAGCTGTTTTATGTAAGAGCTTTAAAATCATAATGGCTTCCTGCTTTCCAATATGTTTTCTTAATTAATGGCTGATTTACTTTACAGACCCAACATCTAATGCCACAACAGAAATAATTACTCCCACAACTGTACCTATTACCAGTAAGTATTTAAAAGACAAAAAAATGTCTATACATCCATCCATTTTCTTCCACTTATCTGGGGCCGGGTGACGGGAACAGCAGTCTAAGCAGAGACGCCCAGACTTCCCTTTCCCCAGACACTATGCCTGCAGAGAGACATAGTCCTTCCAGCGTGTCCTAGATCTTCCCCTACTGGTAGGACGCACCCGGAACACCTCCCTGGGAAGACGTCCAGGAGGCATCGGAACAGACCCTTGAGCCACCTTAGCTGGCTCTTATTGATGTGGTAGAGCAGCAGCTCTACTCTGAGCTCCTCCCGAGTGGCTGAGTTCCTCACCCTATCCCCCAATCATACTCCCAGAGCATTCCCCACAACACACCGCAAGGAACACGGTGTAATGCTTTCTACAAATCCACTTCCGCCTGAGGTGGAAGTTGAAGATCTCTCTGACAGAGGAGTCAGCAAAATATTCCCAACAGACCCTCACAATACGTTTGGGTCTGGTGCGTCTGTCCAGCTTCCCTTCGTGAGTGGTGAGTTTGACCAGGTGGTAATCAGTAATGTGACACTGTCAGTGCCCGCGTGAGCGTTGAAGTCTCCCTGGGGAACAACGGATTCCCTGGTTGGAACATTTTCCAGCACCCCTCCCAGAGATTCCAAGAAGGCCGAGTACTCTGCACTGCCATTTGGTCCGTAAACACAAACAACAGTGAGAGATCTATCCCCGACCCGAAGGCGCAGGGAAGCGACCCTCTCGTTCAGCAGGGTTAACTTCAACACATGGCGGCTGAGCTGGGGAGCTATAAGCAAACTACAACAGTGTGCCGGTTTTGACCACGGGCAACAGAGTAGGGGAGAGTCCAGCCTCTCTCTGGTGTGTGGTTCCAGAGCCCAAGCTGTGCGTGGAGGTGAGCCCAACTTTCTCTAGTCGGTACCTCTCAACCTCCCACACAAGCTCAGGCTCCTTACCCACCATCGAGGTAACGTTCCACGTCTCTAAAGCCAGTTTCCATGTCCATTGGGTTGTTGGGGCATGCTGCCCGATCCACTAACCACCAGTCCCACAAGAAATATATGTATTAAAATGTGTATATATATGTAAATATATATATATATATATATTTACATTTTACATTTATTCATTTGGCAGACACTTTTATCCAAAGCGACTTACATTGTTCTACAGTAATTACCAGTGTTACAGACACTGGAGGCAAGGTGGGTTAAGTGTCTTGCCCAAGGACACAACGACAGTATGAACTGTGGGGAGAGTGGGAATCGAACCAACTTACATGTGATATAAGGATGATGATCTGATACTGAAGAGCTTTAAAATCATAATGGCTTCCTGCTTTCCAATATGTTTTATTAATAAAAGGCTGATTTACTTTACAGACCCAACACCTAATGCCACAACAGAAATAAATACTCCCACAACTGTACCTATTACCAGTAAGTATTTAAAAGACAAAAAAAATATATAAATAATATTTATATTTTTTACATGATATAGGAATGATTATGGTACACTTGATTGGTTTTATTTTCCCATTCAGATGCTACAACAGGTTTTGACAGCACAACACCAACCCCCATGTTGACAACATTATTGACAACTGTTTCAGGTAAGAGCTTTAAAATGATGTCCTCCTCTATTCAAATCTGTTTTTGAATAATTTTCAGCTAATCTACTTCACAGACACAACAATTAATGCCTCAGCAGAAACAAACACAAAACCCCCCACAACTGTGCCTCCTACCAGTAAGTATTTAGACACACTGACAATAGTTCATGACATACCGTAACCCTAATCACTATCTACAATATGTCCACCTAGTTCCATTTGTATGTACTATGTAGTTACATGTTATTACAGTTTGTTTCATAAGGAGGTAAATACAATAGCCATCATTTATCCAAGGTGCGTATGGTAAAAAACTACGTGTACCATCATTTCTATGCAATCTTTGGCACTAATCAATATGAACGTGTGTGTGTGTGAGGCTTAGGGTTTGTTTCTCAAAGATTTATAAAAAAAAGGGATACAGAATATGTTAAACTGTGGCTTTGTTTAAATTGTACACTTTTTATACTAGATGCTACAACAGTCCTAAGCAAGAGTTTGCTTTTTAGAGACCTTACAGCTGAATTTGGAATTAACAATGTTGAATTACTCCTTTTTGGGGTAATGAACAGTTTGTATAAAAAGGTTCTATGATATTAGTATCATTAAACCTTTGGTTTTAAAATGGAGTCAGAAACAGCTTCAGTTCAACTATTTAATAGAAAAGAAATCTTCCCTCAAGATTAAAACAGTCAGGATGAAAATTAGGCTGCAGGTTAAAACAAGACACAATGAAGGAGAGGACCAATCACTAAAAGCAGAACAAAACACTCCATAAATCAGACTGTAATAACCACTATCAAATGAAAGATTGACAAAAACTATTAAAACAAAGGTCACACTCCAACATTTGACATTTGATCCTGGCAAAAAGGACTGAGGTTTTAAATTACGGAAAATAAAATGTATCCAGGCAGTTAAAGACTTGTACAGGGACGATTGCTTACGTTCATTGAATTGTGTGACAAATATCAAATATCTCCATTTGCTGTTAAAGAACTTTCTAGATCCAGGGAGGCTATGCTTATCTTCCAATTGTCAACGATACAACAATTGCTGCTCAGACAACTGGAAGAGAAAGGCTTACTCTCTAAATATTATAATCTACTCATGTCTAGCACTAAAGATTCTTCAATAGATAAATGAAACAATTTGTAGTGAGGCATGTCTGAGGGCCCAAAAACAAAAGGTAAATACAAAACTGATGCTTAGACAATATAGATGGTTGACAAGAGTGTTTCATATTAAGATCCCACTTTGTGCCAAACTTTGAGTTCTGGGAATATACCCAGAATGTTTCTTACAAACAAAGAAAAAAACAAAACTGTTGGAATTTGGGTCTGTTCACGCAAGAGAAATTGAACTTGAAGAGCATTGACGCTCCTTCTATTCAACAGTGGATAAAGCAACTATTGTATTAATGTATCGGACTGGAAAGACTAACACAGACAACTAACAATACAGTTGTGCTTTTAAGTTTAAACATCCTGGCAGAATTTGTGATAGTTTGGCCATTTTTCAGAGGATATAATTGATAAAACAAAAATCTTTCTTACACTCGTAGATGGTGGTTTGTTGAAGCCATCTATTGTCAATTATTACTGTGTATTGCCACCTTTAACATCAATAACAGATTGAAGTCTTTTGAGGCTCATTATATTCTCAGATGGTAAAGCTGCCCATCTTTTTGGAAAATAAGCCTCCAGTTCCTGTAAATTCTTGCGCATTTGAGATCTCTCCAGAGTGGCTCAATGATACTGAGGTCGGGAGACTGAGGCCAGTCCAGAACCTTCACTTTATGCTGCTGTAGCAAATGACAGGTCGACTTGGTCTTGTTTTTTTGGATTGTTGTCATGTTGGAACGTCAAAGTGCATCCCATGTGCAACTTCCAGGCAAATTTTACTTGAATATTTTCTGATAACATATTTCATTCATCTTTTCCTGTGCCTTTGTAGCTCACATAGCCTCCAAAAACAGTGATCCACCTCCATGATTCACAGTAGGAATGGTGTACCTTTCATCTTTGTTGACTCCTCTCCAAATGTAACATTTATAGTTGTGGCCAAAAAGTTAAATTTTGGTATCATCACTCCAAATGACTTTGTTCCAGAAGTTTTGAGGCTTGTCTCTGTGCTGTTTGGTGTAATAACAGGATGGTATGTGGCATTTGCAAAGTAATGGCTTTCTCGACCATCCAGCCCATTTTTCTTCAAGTGGCCCCTTATTGTGCTTTTTGAAACAGACACACCACATTTTTCCCCAGAGAGTCTTGCATTTTAGCTGAAGTTATTTGTGGGTTTAACTTTGCATCCCAAACACTTTTCCTGGCAGTTGTGGCTTAAATTTGTTGTTGGTCTGCCTGACCTTGGTTTTGTTTCAACAGCATCCCAGCAACTCACTGACCTTTTACACACACTGATTACGAGCAAACAGATCACAGGTGAGGATGGTTACCTTTAGTACCCACTCAAACCTGTTTGTGTCACTTGTGCATGTTATCAGGCCAAAATCACCAGGGTAACTTATGATCAGGCTCATTTTGGTAGTTTCTGTTGCCATTATGATTTTAAAAAGAGTAAACACAATTGTTTTACATAAAATAGCAACCATCCAACCACTAACTATGAGTGAAAAAAAATGTGTTATCATTCATATATATATCATGCCAAGGTATGTAAACTCATAAGCACAACTGTATATTGGGCAAAGGAAAGCAAAAAAACTTATACATCTCTGGGAACCCTATATGAATATTATAATATCTTTAAATTAGTGTCTATTTATTTTTTATTTGTATTATTATTGTTGGCATTTAGGTGTATGCCATTATCTTTTATTGGTACATAAATTAGTTTACTGTGTGTGTGTGTATGAGTGTGTGAATATGTCATTTTGACGTGGTTTTGACCCGCATTCTGGGGTCAATGGTTGGTGTATGTTTTTATACTATTAAAAATTTCAATAGAAATATTTGAAATTTTTATCATTTTAAATTTGAATTGAACTGACAAGTGTGTTATTAAAAATGTGTGTGTTTTTAAACACAACCAGGACTGCGTATCGGCCACAGACATTACAATTTGTCCTCTGAGACTGGTAGTTTTGACTTTTTTGCACTTGAGTATTTAAAAACAAAAGGGTTAGATTTTCTGTGAAGGTTCTCAGTCATCCATGACATCTTGAAGAAAAGGTTTGAGTAAAAGCATCTGGACTAAGTTTTCAAGGTGAAGACGTTTCGTCTCTAATTTCAAGAGACTTTATCAATTCTAAGCTCAACTGGTAAGAGAGCTGAGCTTATATCTCTAGAGGGAGGAGTTTGACGTGAAACCAAACCTGATGGACCAGGCTTTTCTGTTTTTCAGATAAATCAGACACATAAGGGATAACTACACTCTGCCCTTTTGTCCCTGGTTCCTGTCTGTTTGGTGTCTGTGTCCTCTTGGTTTTGTTGAAAGTCCATCCACAGTCTCTCAGAGCTTTACGGATGTGTTGTTCTTCTTTCCGTTTACCTTCTGAGGTTGTGGGCACCTCTTGTGCTCTGTGCTGAAGAGTCCTGATGACTCCCAGTTTGTGCTGCAGAGGGTGGTGGGAATCAAACAGCAAGTATTAATCCGTGAGAGTAGACTTCTTGTAAATTTCTACTTGGAGAGTCCTGTCCTCACAGATAACCACTGCACAGTCTGAGAGAGCCAGGCGGTTGTCTATGGCATCTTCACGGGTGAACTTGATGTTCTTGTCCACTGCGTTGATGTGTTCTGTGAATGCAAAGTGTGAAAAAAAACAGAATGCTATGATATGGAACTTTGAAATTTCAATATTTTATTCAGAATCGTGGCAGAGTGGTTAGCACTCCTGCCTTACAGCAAAAAGGTTGAGAGTTCAAAACCCGGCCGACTCAAACATTCTCGGCCGTCTCTGGTCTTTCTGTTAGGAGTCTGCATGTCCTCCACGTGTTACCGTGGGTTCTCTCCTGGTACTCCGGCTTCCTCCCATCGTCCAAAGACATGTATGTAGAGGTTAATTGGCGACTCTAAAGTGTCTCTAGTGAATGAATGTGAGAGTGAATGGTTGTTTGTCAATTTTTGACCTCAGAACAGTTTTCCACTTTGCCACAGTCCATTTTTAAATGAGCCTTGTTCCAGAGAAAACACCTGCTCTCCTGGATCATATGGCATCTTTTTTGACCTATAGAGTTTTAGTCACCAACGGTGAATAGCCCAGTGGATTGTGTTCATGACAATGTTTTCTGGAGATATTCCTTGTAATTTCCATTACAGAAGCATTCCTGTATGTGATGCAGTGCCGTCTAAGGGCCCAAAGATTACGGGCATCCAGTCTGGTTTGCCGGCCTTGACCTTTATGGACAGAGGTTGTTCCAAACAATCAGACATAGTGTCTGAACTCATAGCGGAGTTGAGGCAAATGGCCCATTTGTATAACTCGGCATACAAATAGGGCTTTTCCCAACCTCAAAACAGAACTAAGCAAAACTGCAGCAAGTACAGCTCCAAACAGGAAGGTGCAAGACGGTGTTAAGACAGCTGTAACTTACATCTTTTTTTATTATTATTTATATTTAGCGCTTTTCCACCTAGTAGGCCCTCAAAGCGCTCACAGTGTTACAGCTGGAACACCAGTGGAGGCAAGATGTGTTAAGTGTCTTGCCCAAGGACACAACAACAGTATGTTGGGTGGAGCGCTGGTCAAAAGACGGCTGCTCTACCCACTGAGCTACTGCCGCCCATCTTAAATGTAGATACAACCGAACTAGGCAGTAATTGCCATTTACACAGTGGGGAAAACTACTAGCCGAACACTGAAGGCAGACAGGACAGAACTGGTAGGCGCGCAAATTAATCACTGAGTTTGAGTATAAAGAGCGTCTATCCAAGCTTTTAGCAGCACAGTAAAATGTTTTCTGTTTTTAGTAGTTCTGGAGCCTTCTGTACAACTAGCTACAATGTCAAAGAGCGCATAGACATTAGACTCTTTAGTTTTATGTTTAACACAAACAGGCGTAACACTCTATATTTTCTATATTAATTTATGCTGATTAGCCATATTTCTCAATTCAAAGTAACATAATGTAATGTCACAGGGCTCTAAAATAACGTTATTGTTACCATAGCAACACCACAATTGTTAAAAGTTTTTAGTAGTGGTTAGAAATTAACAATGCACTGCACTAACTTAATTTAGACAAATTATGAGTCCCCTGAAATCCAATCATTTTTCTTTATTCATCAAGTTATGGTATCAAGGGTATTGCTTTCACATGAACATTTATTTTTTAGGACTGAAGTTGTCAATGTCACTAAAATTGGACAAAAAATATACCCCAGGGCTGAGCAACCCATCAAACATAGAATTCAAAAGTCTTAAAGCACAGGTTCTTCCAGTGGTACGTAATACTTTTCATTTAACCTGAACGAATATAACAGCATTTAAAGATGATAACAATCCTCTGTTTTGTTTGTCCTACAGCTCACAGGACATTACAGCACCATCACAGGATTCATTGGTGTCACTATTAATGCATTCAAGTAAAATAACCTTGCTATCTGTAAATTATAAGGTATAGAATTTCTGTTTAACAAGTAACCTTTTATCCAGGCAAGGGAGCATTGTCGTAGATTTTGTTGTTGAGGCAACACATTTTGACTCAAATGAAGTGGCTGCAGCCAATGACAAGCTTCCTGAAGCAATGAAAGTGGTGGCCCCTGTGATTGGCTCCGTCACTGTTTCTTTTACTGGTTAGTAACAAAACTCAAATAACCTTATTATGATTTCTAAATGAAGGCTTCATAAGATTTTTATTTTTCTATAGCATCCACCCCGATATATATTCCCTCACTGACATATACTGGTCAAAGCATGAATCTGCGGTGTGGCCCTCCTGTGGAAAACATTGATGTAGGCCAGATCAGTGGTGTAGAGTGGAAATTTAAAGAACAGATTGTCGGCGGTGGCAGATATAACATATCTACGAGCAACTCCAAGTCTAATCTTACAGTGAACAATGTCATTCTTGCAGATGTTGGTAAGTCAAAGCTCTATGTGTGTTGTATTTATACTCCAACATATTGGCTCATTAAAGTAACCATTTCTCTTACAGGACTTTATAAATGCACTTTAAAGGGCAGAGTTCTGAATTACATTCAAAACGGATCTGTAACAACA